>OX421853.1:6600000-6897074 GCA_949127965.1 Pandemis corylana
TGAAGGGTTCCTTTGATTTCACCAGCACACCATCATCAGAGTCTAACGTGACCACCTTTGGACCGAATAGAAAGTAGGTATGTCCTTTCAACAATGGTGGTGGAAAGGGGAATCAAAATAGTGATGGGTTGCTAGCCGCATCGCTTACAACATGACTCCTTAGATTTTCGCCCATACATACCCTCGATAGACTTTTTCCATCTGCGGGGTAGAGAAGCAACTGCCAAATTCTATGTTTTTTTCTTTATTCCCAGACCAGCATGGAAGACAACGAAAAAATATTTTTGCAAATCGGTGAATGACAAAGTTCTGGGTTAAAACGTAAAAAAAAACTACCGAATCAAGATCTTACTCATTTTTTAAGTCGGTTAAAGATAGTCTTCACTCGTTTAATCGATGGGCTAAGTAGGACTTTAGACTAAAAAAATCAAGCTACCCTTTATTTCGCAGTGTTGATTATATACGTCTTTTTAATTATTTTTTTTAATTATTTTTGTTAGTTTAATAAGAATTGAATTAGCCTTGAATTGAGTACATTTGGTCCAACTTGTGAAATAAAGGGGCTGACCTTTTACCATAATTTCTGTGACGTTTTCTTATTCCATTCATTCGTTCATTGGCGGTTGCCAATAAGCAAATTAAATTACCGTCACACCTCGTGTTTATTTGCAACTATAAAACGCGCGTAAAGTGAATGACGCAGTATATTTCAGGCTGTAAATAAGAAGAGTGCCAGACGGTCTAGCCATTTGCTTAACCACTTCAGCTTTTTCAGGGCACGTTTCTGAGTACCCTTAATTGGGTAAATCCTTGATTTATGTTTCAAGTAAATTACTGTTACTTGCTTTACAGCGAAATATAATGTACCTACGTACAATAAGATAGGTAGCTACAATATTTGACAATCAACAGGTTGTCCTGCGACATGTACAAAAAGTCGTAGGTAAATAATATGCGTCCAAAAATTATTCAGTCCTCTCAAATAGAGACTTATTCTTGATTTTTTAACAAGTAAACGCAGATAAAGTATTTTAGTCAAATAGAGCAACATTAAAACTACGCAACTTGTTAACTATTGTGACTTGCAAAAGGCAATGATTTTTCAAAATGTAGTGCTGTCCTGCAGATATTGAATTAAATGACCAATTTTTGTATTGTAGATAAAATAATAAATTATCTAAGCGTTGAACAGCAGGCAGGTACGCTAATTAAATAAGTATTGCCTGAATCCACTAATCTTCAGAGATAAATAATTATATTCCTTTCGTTACGGTTCCTTTTCCGTTTGGCATTTGAAGCCGCCTACGCGCATTGTGTGCCTATTCTGTGTTCTCGGTGGTTTAATATCACCTTCCTTGTCCACCCTAGCGCCCACGCTGAAACGGAACTTGAAGGGACGATCCCAAAAAGCGATAGCAATTTGCGAAACTTCCCGCTACAACAGCTACGAAGATTTACGCTGAGCCTTAGGCGGCGATGCTTTATTAGATTATATTACTTTTGAAATTAAATCCCTCCTGACATTGTTAAGTCAACAAAAAGTTTAAAGAGCTGAAATTAAAATGTATTATTTAGGCTGGATCGCATGAAGTGATTACATAATGTATTTTCTTAATAACTACGTATTTAGCTTTTTATTGAAAAATAAGTTTGTAAAAATAACGTATATAACAATGTTTAAATGAATCCTAAATGACGAACCTTTATCTTAACAAGTTTAAATCTGACCATTATACTTATTTGGCTTAAAACATATTTTATATTATTATATATTCTTAATAACACAATACGAATTCGAAGCTACCAATTTTGTGCAAAACGACAATAAACTGGAAAAACGAGGTAAAAGAACGCCGCGTAAAAAATAATGATCAACCCTCTGCTTGCTAGAAGGGTGAATACCCCGAATAAATTGTTTGTCTCTTTCAATTTTACACAACGAAGCCACAATATCACAAGCACAGGCTCATACTTGAGTGAGTAATTTTATTCAGTCCCATTGTGACAGTTTGATATTCGAGCATTTTGACTGTTATATTTTATGATCTAGTCGAGAGTGATTTCGTCCAAATGAAACCAAAATTATCAACACGAAACTGGTGTCATGACCAAGGTTTTATTGATTGACCTGTTACGGTATTTCAAAAAGATTTTGTTCAAATGATAGAGGAAAGCTTTATAACTAAGTAGGTACTCTGTCACGCAACCCTAAAACGCGCCGCGCACTTAACTGTATCAGATTTTGGAATTAATCTGCTTTTATTCTCAACAATAAACAACAGACGAGCGATAATACTAAAAGCATAAGGGAAACAAATGTTTTTAAATTTTTAAGCTATAGGTAGGTAGTTGACAAGAGCCTCATTACGGGCCATCAATAACTTCGCATGGCTCGAGAGCCGACGACGGCGGAGCACGCGGCTTCATGTTTGTGGCTTTACTTTACGAGCAGATCCTTGTATCGCATTTTACTGCGGAAACGTTGTAATATCCATTTTTAAGGAATTATGTGAGGGCGAACGGGGTGGCGGTGCCGTCGTGTCGTACCGTTTTTATGTAGAAGTTTGTTTCGTACATTTTGTTTGTGGTGTGATAATGCCGGTTTGAGTTGAAATGGACCTCCGCAAAGTAATGCCTGATTCAATAAGATGTTCGATCAATACAAAAAAGTAGCATTATAATGTTTATGTTTACCTAAAACATTTTATATGTTACCTGTACCTACATTTTGTTTTTTTTTAGTATAGAGAATTTTACTTTAGTGCTTCTAAACATCAGAGAAAACGAATGTTGTAGAAAATGAATTAGCAAGTGATATTTATGTACCTACCTATATCATTTGAATTTTTCTTTTAAGTTTACAGGATTTTCTTTTATAGGAAATAAGGTAGATGTATTATTACGCGTATCTCATTTCAAACCAATCCGATTACTAGGAGTTTACCCAATTTGATTTGGAGCATTTGACCTGCACGTATATACATTCATATACCTATTATACAATATAATACAATTATATCTAATTCTTATGAAACTAAAGTACTAAAAATTTACGGTATGATACCATAAAAATGTCATTGTTTTATGGAAATGAGTTTCCGGCTCTACGGCATAAGCTACTTTAATATCTTCTTTTTTTTGCCCGTAACCTATGTCAATAATTATTGGACATTATGGACATTTACATTACTTTATGTACCTTGTGGCTAACATTCATTATAAAAAGCTTATTCTTTTCTTACTTCGTTATTCTGGAGTTACAATTACAAAATGAGCTGTTTTGGGTAAATTTAGTCCTGTACAAAATACGTACCCGAGCAATAACAAAACATTATAGCAGCCAAATTCGTGGGCGGGTCGGCTCATTAATCAACCCGAACTGCTGGCCGAGATCGGCACTTTGAGGGTCCGCTGAAAACTATCTCTATCTTTCTTCGAAATTCATTGTTGTTTTATTTTGCCTACGCGCCATTTATTATTCTTGGAAATCTCTTTGTACTTTAATCGTATTCACTAATATATGACTCGGCTGTCTTGTACAAGATCAACCTTAATTAATGCTTCGTTATCAACAAACAGACCAATTAAACACGAGTTACCTACTCCAGATATTTATCATCATGCAGATATGTTACAAAACAAGGTACATTTACTGATATTACTAAAGTAAGATCAAAGTGATGTTAGCATTTACACTTCAAACGTAAATGTAGGCAATTAATCGAACCACAAAGGGTTTCAGCAAAGGATCTGTACACACAAACACGCGAAAACTTTTTATGGTGCAATTAAATTCAGCTCTCGAATGATTTATTTTGTAATCACACTGAGCACCCACAACATCTTTTACTTTTATCCTGACCATTAATTTTGGGGACCGCTTTTCTAATCAGTTATCCCTAAATTTGTCCCTTCTTTGTTCTTTGCGGCCAAACAAGTAAGTATACTTGTACAAGTTTAGATTTTAGATCAGATTATACTGATCCAGAGGAATCCAGATGTCCGAACATTATCTTACTTTTATGAAACGAAAGCCTTTTTTAGTAATTTGTATGCCGTTGCGAGGTGCCCTTTTTGTTTGGACAAAATTACTGGCTATTCCCATTATGACAATATTATACCGACATGTGCCACCGTATAATATCCCAAACGAGCCGAATATTGTAGCTAACCATTTCTTTCATCTATCATTAAGCATAGAACATTGTGTAGTAAACCCTCGATCACGGACGTGTTGCTAACTATGCCCTCCTGACCAATAACTATCAGTAATAAAATATGGCGTAGGCATCGAACACTACACCCAATGATTCAACAAACATCATTGGAAATTTGCTGACTGATGTAACATTTTACAGAAAACTAAATACCTACTGAGGATACGGGCTTCTAGTGAGCATTTTCCTCCTGGTTTTATGTATAAAATGTTAAATAGAGCAAAGTGGAAGGCAGTGGAGACCCAAAGCGGTATTGCTTTTACTTATTCAGGATCTAATTTGCAATTAATTTTAATTTATGTTGGTGTTTTCTCAATTTAGTTGAGGAATGCAACAAAACGAACGCTTTGTTTATTACCTACACTAGCTATACACGAACAGGGCCATATATCACTTGAAGATATTTTATCCATCACTGAGCCACGTAACGTACCTAATGTTACTTGGCTCAGTGTTTATAATGTATCGAAAATAAGCTTCACAAAATAATAATGTCGCTGGCTTAAGTAAATAAAAATCACTACTGTTGCGTACTCGTTTGCCCCACAGACGCCTACTCCGAAGGTGGTACTTCACTCAAGAGCTCTTCTATCAAAAGCCTCTACGTGCAATATGTTGGTTGACGATGATTTACGCTTTCACCTTAATAATATTTTCTGCGTAGTTTGTTTGGTTTGTTAAATAGAAATTTTGTAATTCTGTTACTTGGCATGCCTGCCCATTGTTTTAATTTTATTTTATCTACCTGGGTATATACCTGTTAGTAGCTTTTGAATAAAATCATTTCCAAAAATCTGTTCTTAGTACACCCCTATGATTGTTAAATAATTTTATCCGCCTAATTTCAAGTTCTCCTAATTTCTAGCTCCAATGATTAGTGGTGTGCGATGTCCGTCAACCTACGTTAATTCTCTTACAGGTACACAGAAGACAAGTATTTAGAAACGGCCCTAGGTAGGTACTTATTCAAAAATATCTAAATACGAAGTAACTTATAGCGAATAGTATAAAACTTCGAGGTAATGGGCGAGTCTTAGGAGTCATGTTATAGGCGATGCGGCTAGCAACCCATCACTATTTTGATTCCTCTTTCCACCTATACGCCTACAATCATGCTAAATGTAGCCCTTAGGCCTTGTTACCTCAGGCTCTGTCTACCCCGTATGGGATATAGACGTGATTTGTCTCATGCACAAGATAACAGATACTGCTTCTTCAATATAATTTTAAATATGGGTAAAGCTTTAGCTTAGATTATTAGTACAGGTTGTATAAAAGTCTCCATCAGCAATTACTCTGTTGTATCTTATGGCAACTGTAGCTGAGTTGGCGTGTTGCGGGTATGGAGAAATGTTTCTGACATGTTTGACAATAAATATGTCATGTACACATAAATACAAGGGCATCACTAATATTTAACCTATGTATAAAGCGCAAATAAAAACAATAGTTACCTAAGTACGTTTCACGCACACCGCAGCAGTAAATTTTACACATAACCATCACATTGTTACGAAACGGTTGTTTTCGCAGAATGGATTAAGGACAATTAGTAAAAGGAAGCATTTCACGGCTTATTACACAACAGTGTTAACTAATCGCCGTCTGTTTCCAAGACAGATCGCCCTCGCACATTCCTACTTTATTTACAGGTCCACAAATCCGCATTGCCGTGGGACCGAACGTCACGGCGTTTGCACTAGTGATGGGTGCGGAAGTCTCTGAGTTTGCGTTTGTTAGAGAAACTACTTCCTGTAACAAAATTGTTAAACACAATTAGTACCTACTGCTTGATAACGTATATAAGTGGAAAATTTTAATTTAACAAGCATTTATTTACTAGTCACTTGCAATGCATATTCTTTGGGGCAAATTTTGCAAGACAAATTTGTAGTCGGATTGATTTGGAATTTAGTATAGATAAATATGTATGATGGATGACAATGCAAGTATAGCTGCTAACAAAACGTAGTCAACAAAAATCATGCCTTAACAATGTTTTTTTAACAAAAACTACGTGTAATTTCAATGCAATAGACTCAATGTACTATTTTCCGATATACACTGACGTGAGCAGCGTATGAGTGCGAGCTTAAGTCCAAAGTGTTTTGCCCGGGCCCGTCACCAGCGTAACGGTACGAAGTTATCATGTACTTGATGACAAAGATTTCCTATAGTCCAACTGTCCCTATTTGGTTATGACAAGCTACATTTTTGTTTGATCAACACGTGAGAATTGTGAAAGTTTGTATTTTATCATTACAAAAGTGGTTTCACCGGTTATAGTAAACATTATTGCATTTAATAAAAAGAAAAATATGTATTTAAATTTTGAATTAACGCTGCACCCACGTAAGAAGATTTAATCGCTAAGGTGCGACAGGTGCAACATTCGTTGCCTTGGTGTTAATTTAATTTTGTATTACGCTACGCTTGAATAGGATAAGGAGAAGAAGCAAAGACTTTTTCTAATGCGATTAAATTAAATCCCATAATTACGCTTCGCTTTCTTCGGACAACTAAATAGGCTGTTCGGAGCCAAGTGAAAAATAATCTTGTTCTAAAACAAGTTGGGCTGGTTTGTCTTCACTAGAGTTAAAACTGAATGGTTGTCAGTAATTAGCCGGGAAGCGCGTTGCGGTGAGCGTAATGTTCCTCCCTAGCATTGTCGCTGTAAACAATAACTTGTCGCACCCATCTAAATGCAAATAAAGCGCGGGCGCCCCCTGATATCCGTCATCTCTTCCCTCATTTGTCGACTTGGGGTGTAAGGATCTGCGGCTTACTTATACAGTTGCACAACATTGCGCCTTTGAGTTCCGATCTGATGATAAGTCAAACGACATGAGACAATAAGTTGCACTTTGCCTGGCATAGTTTTGATTGTCCGAAACTCATTTCGCATATCATGTATCGCAGAATCTTGTGTCTATCGCAGAGTCTAATGATCATTTACTATAAACATAGGGACTTCCCTATTATGAGTATTTACTTTACATAACTTATGAGTTCGTACCTTAGTAGTCATTTGTCAAAATTTGAAAATAGCGTCTACTTGGGAAACCATGTTCAAATTGAACTAGAACTTCGTTAATTCAGCAACAACGCCGAGTTAGCTTTAGCGATTGCGGGAAACTTGTTAATTTTGGATACACTGGTAGATTGCAATGGTTTTGTATGTCAGCGCTTGATTACAGATTACATCTAGGTATCTAGAAATTACCCAAATTTTAATGAATGACGTGAACGAGGGATAGCTTCGTCGTCATTTACATAAAATTTTCAGCAAAGTACATACTCTAAATGGCTCTAAACTGCTTCAAAAATCTTCACCCCTTCAAGAACTCTAATCCCGAAATGATCTCCAATATTTTTAAAGAGCGAGCCATTCCAAAAGAAATCGATTGGGTCCGTAACGAGTTTCCACATCGTAGAGGGCGGATGAATAAGATTAGGCGAGATAAGGAGCTATTGCGATCGACCACTAGGCCTTTTGTTGGGAGAAAATGTAAATCGGTTGAACACTCGCGGGATGAGGCCGAGCACAAGTCCCGCATAAATCCTGTTAGTGACAAAGCAATTTAACTTCAGCCGATGCTGACCTGTTACGTGCTTCGGAATTTATCTGTTATCAAGCCATGCGTTGCGGCTGCAAACCGCGCTCGCTGTGCAAAACCGACAATCGATGCCTGTGCCTTTTTTGTACGCTGCAAACAATTTCACGAAAAATAACAGACATTAAATTAAAATTTTAAGCTGCAAATTCTCATTCACTTTACATTACAAGCCAGTAACGTTTATCATGTGAAATACGGCCTTAAAAAAAGCATGACTTAAACTTCTGACATAGGAACGCATAAACAAAATGACCTCACCACCATGGGGTCACATTCAAATCGATAAAACTGTCCGCGATGACTTGGTATAGTACATTATTTAGTAATAGCCGCTATCATCTGTAAGCGACAACGCTCGGTGTATTTTTATTCCAAAGAAAATGTATTTTGTGATCATAGGCACCGTGTCGTTTCCATTTTACTTATGTTCGTGCGCAATGTAGCATAGAATGGATGAATGTTAAAAAGAGTTTGAGTTGTAAGGAATATTATAATCGTGACCAATTGTAATAAGTAAGGTGGCCCCCCAATGCGAGGCGCCGCAGCGGGATGCGTCACTAAATGTACGCATGGCAATAAGACGAGTTGGTCGCAAGGAATGTGATCAATCATGATTATTTAAAACGATCCCGTTGTTTCATTGCAATCAAATCAATTGTAACGGTCTAGTATCGTAACTTTATAAATATCGCCTGATGCTAAAAAATAACGGCCACTTTTACTACCCAATTCATTCAATTGAATACCAGTACGTTTGCCCCGAGCAGCAACAAACATTTCATACAAATAAAAACGCTAAAATAACCGACGGGTTTTTCGTGAAAATTAAATGCATACAGAGTACCGAAAATATTGTTGCACTTAATAAATGAAAAATAAAAGCTCATGTTCTTATACATATAGGTAATATACCACGTCTACTGACTATTAATCATTAAGCCGAACGAGGCCAGGAAGTATTTAATGGAACTTTAATCACAAAAAATGGTACCTACCTTTTTACCAAATATGATGAAACCAAATATAAAGATAAAATTGAACATGCCTAGATTTGATTTGATTGAAAAATAAAACACTTCTAAAAACTTCTCGTACCTACTTCGATGGCTGAAAAGCACGTATACTTACCTACTGAAGTTTCCGAGGCTTCCCATCAGCAAGATTGATCCATTAGCTGTGACACGGCGTCGCATACAAAAAGCAAGTAGTAGCTAGATGCCAGTGATGCATTCCCTAGATAGACTTCTGTTTATTACAAAATGAAAACCGAACACTCCTCAAACAAAACTTTACTTCAAAATGAACTTGATAAAGGTTCCTGACATAAAGTTGTGTTCAGTATTACGATCGGACTAAAGTTATGTCGAGAGCTTGATCTGTGGTTATGGGAAACTAAAGTAATGGGCAAAGTTTGGCGTAATTGATTGAGTTTTATAAGGTCAGTTAGACTAAACGTCGGTTCACTAACGTCAAAACTTAGTAATGACTTGCTCATATATATTTGATTTGTTTTGTTTTACTACAGACGTTTATTAAAAATAATTAATGAAGGTAGTCCCCTAAAAATAAATGGCATCGTCTTTTTTTGCAACCGCAATACTTGAATAACTGGTTCTAACTTTTTTTTCAACTATCCTAACGGAGTGAACAACAATATGTACTGAAATGTTATCATATAGCTTGAAAGTGCACCAGGGAATTCAAACTAAAGGAACTATCTTCAAGATTCATCAAAAAGCGTACCGAAGCTCAGAGCTGGGAGCTACCCATTGAATACGGTCGAATGCATGCTCCATAAAGTCGGCAAATCGAGTGTCCAATCACGAATTTTCCTCCCAGAACGTAACTCTTTAAAAGATCCCCAGTGCACTTCTCGATCGTTCGAACAGTAATTTAATTAAAGTGAGAGCGCATTAGACATGCCGAAGATGTAAACGGGAGCTCCGCTTTGCTAGTCCTCTCGTCCCTTAGAGGTTTGCTTTTATTTGAACGACAGAATATTCTAGCCTCTTCCTTTGCAAGTACTAGAAATGGCATCCATTAGAAACGAGAAAAGCGCCGGACGACCTTCAAATTAAATGCGCAATGGGAATAAAAACTTAAATACGTCATGGTAACCTTTTTGTCGGAAAGTCTTGTTTCTATTTTTGCCATGCTTCATTAAATTACTAGGAGACCGAGTATGTTAAAAACAAATATAAAGACAAACGTTTAATGCATTACTGGATGCATTTTATTGTAACAAGAATGGTTTTATCAAACAACGATGAGTGTAATAGCGACATATCGAGACATGTACCTCTCTGTATTCAACTGTGGGAAGTTAAACTCCCCAGGCACACATTGTTCATAAGTCCTAGTCACGAATAATATTTGCTTAATTGCTTTATTGTTCCCGAATACATGAGGGTTTGTAATCGATCTTTTCGTTAAATTAGATTCGAGGGTGTATAAACACAAATATATTAAAGGTTTATTTAGATCAGTTCATGTAGTGGGCCCTGAAATTTAGTTATAGGGGACACAAGATGAATATATTATTTTAGGGTAAGGTAAAGCAATCCAATAAGGGCAAGATTAAGGAGTAGTTTCCAAACAGCTGATGCAGCGGTTGATTACCCGATTAAACAAGGTTTAAAGTCTGTGTACCATGCAAATATTCTTATGATTTGTAGCGCGTAGCAACACTTTCCTTTATAGACTAACGTTTAGGTATTTTTTCTAAGAAGAAGGATTTATTTTGTTTCGTTGTCAATCAGTTCGTTATGACAGCATACACTTCAGCAGAAAACTAGTTAATTTGCTATAAACGCCTGTTATCTGCTTTTCACTGACTTGTTTAATTGGAATTAATTCGGACTGCAGGCCGAGTGCTTGGCAAGAGTCTACGTCTCAATTAAATTATAAATGCCTATTCTGAACACGCTCCACGGCCGGTTAAATTTTATTTGCTCGTTAATGGCTCGTTATATTTATTTTTACGTGTCGAAACGCAGTAATATAATGAAGTAAATATTTTTGTGACTACTCATGTAAACTTCAATTTGCTTGTTTGCTTTTTTCCCGATTTAACAAGGAAACATGACAATTTGTAGGTAATTTTTCGGACGTTTGATGCAATTTGTTGATTTTGAATTTAATATGTAGGACCCTTTTATTTTAAGCCCGTTGCAGGAGAATTGATAAGCGTTAAGACATGATAGGCCAAGTGATAAGTTAGCAGCATTTGGTTGCGCGGGAGCGGATAGCGAGACGTGCGAAGTAGGCGTCCTGAGCGGGTCGTATTTGCATAACCCAACGTGTCCGGAATAAAATGGAAATGACCCGGCCGAAGGAACACTGCACCGTGACCTGTGACGGCGCCAATATTGCATCGATTTACTGCCAGCGCGCCGCCACGTCCATGCTAATGTGCGTGCGCTGCCCACAGAGCCAACCGCGCCTGTTCATTCATAAACATCGCTAGCTAGAGTTCGAGTAGAAACTGTTGTGCGAAAGTGAATATGTGATAAAAAACAGCCAAGGCAAATCGTTAGCTTCAATTAAACCTAAGTTATCTGGTTCGTGTAAATAAAGAAAGTTACATTATTTATTTAGAAGCAAACATTGTTAAAGTAGAAGAAACAAGAAATTACTCGTAAAAGTCTTAAATTTATTTTGTAATGTTGTATGTTCTTACGAACAAATTGTAGAATTATCTACAAAAATTGGCACCTATTTTAGATCTCGAACCAAGCTAAATTCTTAACACCGAACTTGGCTCTTACTTTCACATTTATGTTGTTTATTAGATATTATGTCTAAGACCTTAAAGTTTTTGGGTGACATACATATGAACAGACAGATGGACGGACAAGACGAAACGATAAGGGTTCGGATTTTTAATTGTGCATAGTTAGGGAACCCTAAAAAATGCCCAGGAAGATAAAAGAAAAATATTAATTCAGTCCAACTCTGTAACAAACAGGAGAATCCCCTTTTAAATTGCAACCCTAATTCAATTATCATTTAAGCCAGCCAGCCCTAAGTTGGACAAATGTTTTCGGACTCAAATAAGTTAACTTACCCAGATGTGGAAGACGTGTGCTAATAACGGAAGGCAGACAGTATAATTATAATTAATTATCTTTCCCTTTTGCTGGCAGATAAACGAGGCCCGAGGGAGCCATCTGCGCTAAAAACACGAAACTTGAAACATATCCTGGCCCGCCCATCAACTCTTGCACTACTGAAAATTTGTATATTATCCTATCTAAAAATTTCAAAAATCAATTCCCGACACCCTAAATCATAAGGGAAATGTTTTGAAGAGGCAGCTCTAAATATTGCTGAAAGCAACGTAATGGAGTGTCAGTAGATCAGTATCGATACGGCGGGTACAGACTGGCAGCCACTTTCCGGCGAACAATGACTTCAGTTTCAGATCGAACTCAATTTCACGCGTGATTTGTACAATTTTATTTCATTTCCACTCTCGCAATCGGAACAAGCATACAGATATAGTGCTGGGTAGTTAGAGATACAGTGAAATTGGAAGCCTTGTCAACGCGGTTCAGCTAAATTGACAGGCATATACAGTTAGGTTACTGCAGTGTGCGTTTTGTTGGTGTTGCTTGTTGTTCAAGCTTGAAATGCCGTAGTACAGTCTTCAAAGAGCGTAGCGGCGCCATAATAGGTCTGCGGGGCTTGTCAAACAGCGATGTGTAACATCTCGCGTCTCACAACAAGAAGTTAGCCGACAACTTGATATATTGGGCTAGTTCAGAGCGGGCAAACAGACGAATAACGCCGCGCTCTTCTTCAGTAATGGGATTCTACGTGCCGACCCGATAACACTGTCCTGCAAGAGGCTACTAAATTATTTTTATCTATTACTTAGGTACTTGTACAGGCCTGCCCCCTTCACAAGCTAAATAAAACGTGAAAATGTACGTGTATCCCATACAGTGGCACATTAAATATCCTACTATCCTACTAATCCTTCCTACTCCTACTAATATTATAAATGCGAAAGCTTATGAGGATGTATGGATGTTTGTTACTCTTTCACGCCAGAACGGCTGGAGAGATCTGTATAAAATTTGGAACATAGATAGATTATTATAGCCTGGAATAACACAGGATACTTTTTATCCCGCAGGATAGCAATAAACGAATCTTTGCAGACAAAGTCGCGGGCAACAGCTAGTGAGACATAGCATAGTTCCATTAAAAGATATCGTAACTAATATTTGGCGAATGTGACTTTGTTTGTTTGTTACCTTTTCATGCGTGAACTACTCAAACGATCGGCATCAAATTTTGTATGCAGTTTAGGACCCTATATAGGGAGGACATTAAAATCGTTTTTATCCCGGAAAGTTGTATAGTTCCCGAGGGCGCGCGAGAAATGAATTCTGCGCAGACGAAGTCGCGGCCAACAGTAGTATGACATATAGGTATTTATCTAATAGTAAAGACATGATATAATGTCTACTAGATAAAACAACACCTTCAAAATTATGTAGCGATGCGAAAGCTCGAAACAGTGTTGCGGAAAAAGCCATCAGCATGGGTAAGCGGAATAAAGGCACCTAGTGGTTGAAATTGAAACGAATTGTAACGGCGTTGAATGAGATGAACAAAACGGCGCGGCCGGCGAGGCATTATGAAAGCACTGAAATTCCACAGCTCGATAGACAGACCGCGTCGCTCGGAACTTTATGACCGGCAAATGCGTATGTGAACGTCAGAAAAAGGCGCTATGCCGATAAAAACTCCATTGTCGACACCAGGCTTCGCTTAAGGGCTTCCAAAATGACGGGAGGAGCACGAGGAAGTGCGATAAAAACTGCAGACACGCGTCTGGGTGGCGCGGAACGACAAAGAAATGGAATGTTAAGTCGGGACGTCGACAAGCGTGAAATTTGATTGGCGTCTTCAAAACATTATCATTTGCGGGCGACGCGCCGGAGCCGCAACGACGACTAGAAAGATTTCCTAACAAACTTATGCTTTATAATATGTACCTATGTATTATCAAATTATATGTAATTCCATACTTTACCTTACAATGATAAATATTGGCTTATCATTTAAAGACACTCGTACGGGTATCACAAATCTTTATAAAAACATCGCGGTTACCTGAAACAAAACAATAACAATGTGAACAAACAAAAAGCTCCATTACACAGACTCGCTCGTAATCAAATATTTTCCTTAGCAGAATTAACTTTGTTAGTATAATAACTCAATAAATTCTCCTATTCGTAAGATACTGCTTTGATCGATGTTGGAATTTCCTGTTTCATTAGGAAATTCTTGGGCCGAAGTAATTTTCCGCAAGCGCTGGGAGATTCATGAATTTCATTTTCAAAAACATTTTATTGTGATAAAGTCAATTGGTATTTTTTGTATGTATGTCTAGAATCCATCATATTATTATTTACCCAACTATGTTTATTATAAATGATACAGCATAATTTTAAAAATTTCTTGTATGCGGTCCATATAAAACGAACTGTGGGTAAATTTTAAGGGAATATATGACTATGGTTTTCCTATCCTATCATCACTGTATATACTGCTAGAAAAACCTCTATAAAGTAGGAAAACACTGTAAGATATTCTGAAAAGCACCTTAAAGGAACCTCTAAAAAGCGAAACCCTTCTCAGGGGGTCATCAAGTTTATAAATGACCGGTACGGTTGATGTCACGCTCAGGTTTAAGATAAATCGCTTTATATTTTCCTGGGTGAACCATTAATATCCTCTTAGAAACGATATAATGACAGATTCAGTAAATTTGTTTTAATTAAAACAAAACAAAGTTTCCTCGGCTCAGATATAATTATGTTATGATAACAGGGTTTTATTAGGACGTTAAATATACATAGCTATTTGATATTTGTTCAGAGAGCTACTTGATACACACCAAGTATAAATGTTGAGCCACTTGCTTATAATCCTAATTGGCCTTGTTAGTCAAATTGGATAAACATGTTACAGCTAAAGCTACGATTGTCGCGGTATCTCTGTGTTTAGGCAAGTAGACCTAAATAAAGCGCCTCTGGGACCTTCTACTTTATTTCTCATTCAAAAGTAGGTTAATTTAGAAACAGTCAATGCATCGCGTGATTCAGCGAAAGCCTTTCGTGTGTATTGGCTGTTATGTGTTTAGTTATGTAGGTACATGTTTTCCTACGACCGTTCACAAATAAGTAAAATAGTTTGAAGAGGTCGTTGTTGCTCGTAGTCCGTAAACGCTAGATGTGTCGGTTAGGTCCACTAGCTATTTTCATTGAGAAGGCGTTGTCTGTGTCCATTATGCAAATGGAAGGCTCCGCCGACTGTACGGATTTAGCCGCTCTATCCACGGAGCTCGTTCCGACAGACGACGCGAATCCACTAAGATACTTTTGACTGGAGTTAAGTGAAATAATAAATGAACGTTAGTTCAACATTACCCATTGCAAAGTAACTTTGTTTATCTACCAACTATTGACAGCGGCCTATAATGTTGCTGTAAAGTTTCCGGCTCGCTCGAATTGTGTTTTATGTATAAGTAAATGCTCATTATCAATTTATCACATACATAGATCCCTTCCCCGTGCGAGTTTGAATTATCTGCTAATAGATGTTTATCGATGGTGGTACCCGTATGTGTTCTAAGGGAGCGGCGGTCCCTCGCCTCATAACGCTGAGTGCTGACAAGTGTTCTGATGCTATCGTATTTAATGTTTTCCTCGCCGTTAAAGTCATTGCGATTGTTGAATTACCAAAGTTTCCAGACTCCTTGGAATACAATTTGTACTACATGAAAACAAAATAGAGTCTACAACTAAAATAGAGCGTACAGCAGCTCAAATCAAACCAATTGTTACACAAAGCTGAGTATTCCTTTTACATGTTGTTCGTAGAGATGGGATAACGTGGATGCACAGTAAGTATCTACACTGGAGCCGAAATCGTGTTGAGTGTTAACTCCCACGGTTCCACGAACCCTTCCCCGGATGCTTACAATATAAACACACACTCATCGTTTCAACTTCATACTGTAACCCATCCCCTGTAACATACTACTTGTAACTAACCAGGCTCCTATAACAATCAATAGCCATATTAAGCTAAAGGGCAGTGTTCAGAACCGTTCCTGTTTCCGTTCCCAGAACTATTTTTCGGTTACTGTAGTTTGGCGAAAACGAATTTCGTAAATAGTTTACAGCTAGGGTCTGCTCCCTACGGACATTACGCCTGCGTTAGGGTGCGCTTACAGTGAAGCGGAGCCGATATGAACAGCATCCACAAACCATAACCTTTTAAATATAACATAAACAGGTAGTTAAAGCAAATACGTAAACTTCATCTTCATAACGATGGTTTAAAAAACATGGAAAAGTAGTACCAGTACTATATAGTAAACCATACAAAGGTCTGATTCAGCATAAATTGAGAACTGGAAAACGATGAAAAAGATCTAATGTTTTTAGATTTATTTGTGACTACAATACAACAAATATTTTTATGTATATATTTATGTTCTACAATAAACATAAACTTTTTTTTTTTTTATGTTAGAAAGGCCAGACAAACGAACTAGTGGGTCACCTGATGGTAAATGATCACCACTGTCCATAGACACCCGCAGCGCTTTACGCGATGCCAGTGCGTTGTCGGCCCTAAAACTAACTAACGATATAAAAGCAAAAACTACTAAAATTCCATAAAAAAAATTCAACAGTGTGAGAAAAACGTGACTTCACACAGCAGCGACGGCTGTGGAATGAAGGAATTTCTGACGAAATTTCTTCTGTGTTACGAGTAGGTAGGTGGTATAAGGGAAGTGTATTAGTGTGGATTTCAGCGAATGTTATTGGTCGATTCTGCAGGCGTCCGCTCCGCTCCGCCTTAGTAACAGCAACGCCTTAGCAACTTCTTTACCCTACAATGCATGACTTTTTTTGAGAAATAAAATTATATGTGTTTATATGTGTTATGTACCTACTGGTGTTTGCTCCTAGAGAAAAGTTAAATAAACAACCCATAGTTTCGAAAAAAAAAGATTGTTCGTTTGTGTTCCCGATGAGCAACTCCATGCATTGAGGTACGATTTAAAATATGGCATACAGATACAATAAATATGACGGACATCTAATTTGGATGTACAGAATTGTGCATTAGTTGAAAAGAAGTCGTACGGGCCAGGTAAACAGTTAACTTGAGCCTTGATGATTGTCATTTTCTGAATCACTAGATTCTTCAGAGACCCGATTAATTGCTATCCGCAATACTTATGCCAATGTTAAAATCACTATCTGCCTCCAAACAATGCAGATCATCTTCATTTCCAGATGGTATTGATCAATAATGCTGAATTGTCGCATCATCCAATAACAACTTACATTTATTGTGATATTTAGTGTGATAAAGTTCCACAAAACCATAACAACTTTCCTACAGCTAAGGTGAAATTAAAACTTATAACTTATTCCAACGACATAAAGGCTCAGATAAATGCAAAAGTTCTTCTCTGGATTTGTATTAGCAACATGGACGTCAATGCATGAAGTGCCGTATCGGGAACGTTTGAATAATGCTACTCGACATTATCTAAATATCGCAATACTGTAAAACTAAATGTATTCTATCTATTTAGCACAGTTTTACAGTCACATAGTATTTTTTTCTAGCTATTTTATTCTAAGCTGATTTTTTTTATCGCGTCTTGTAAGTTGTCTAAACTGCTTTTACCACAGACTATCGAAATTTGATCGATCACTGGATGTCATGAGCAATTAATGCTGCACTATGTAGTAACCTGGTATGTTAAGTATCCTCAAAAGTGCAACAGATGTTGCTGCCCTCCTGAATTTAGAGACAATTTGCAAATATTTTGGTTGTACCTTATGTGGAACTTAACGCACTGTAGGGTAAAACAAAAAGCTTTGTAATTAATAGTTTATTAAGGTGTTAAGGTTAATCACGAAATTGGACTTAATTATCCATTCTACTAAATTAATGACTGTTGTTCAATTTCTAACCGAGCGAAATTTACAGAAAACCTACCAAAATGTAATTCTAAGAACTATAATTAATTAACTAAATCATGAATAATGCTGCTCTTCCATGCTGGTCTGGGCTCTTAAATGCTGGTCTGGGAGTAAAGAAAAAACATAGAATGTACCAGTTGCTTATCTTCCCGCGCAGATGGTAAAAGTCCATTGAGGGAAAATCGAGTGAGCGAAAATCTTAGGAATTATGTCATTTTATGTTATGTTCGATGCGGCTGGCAACCCATCGCTACTTTGATTCCCCTTTCCACCTATATGCCCACAATCATGCTAAACGCGGCCTTTAGGTCTTGTTACCCTAAGGTAAGGCTTTGTCTACCCCGCAAGGGATAAAGACGTGATTTATGTATGTATGCATAAAAATACAATAAACGAATTTAATTTTGATTCAGCATTTGTATACTTTTAATTAACACTTCGCTAAGTGCTAATAATGGCTTACAATCAAATTTTGGCAAGTTAATCATAGATATAATAAATTAACAATAGTAATTCCGTCTAGTTTATGGCAGAAAACCGTCAGGCACTAGGTGATTGCATGGATACTAATATATTTTTCACGAGAAAGCTTCCATTGCGTTTTTCGAACTTAATATTACCTATCCTTAAAAAATATTCACTGCTAATATCACAATCACAAATTGCTTTGACAAGGGTTTGCCCGCAGTCAAATTATATCCTTATTTATTAAAATCCGTGGTTATGTTTTATTTCAATGCGAAAGTCTCTCTGTCAGTTTGGTACCTTTTGAGGGTACGTCGGTGTTCTTTCCTAAATTTAGCATGCCGGTGAATTTGAACAAGTAAGACAAGTATATGCTACCTTTTACTAGGGATAATTTGCAGAGCTCCCACTGGTAACAATAAAATAATTATTAAAGTAGTATTTTTCATAATTTACGTTATATTAATATCGTGTAGTTCCAATCTTGGAAGTTATTGTGAAAACATGGCACAGTTATCACCTAGTAGCTTGTTTGCGGAAGTTTGCACGGTATCGGGTGGAGCGGGGTTTCATTTCAAGATATTGCCGCGGCATTCCAGTCTCGTGTATAATATTTCCGCCGGGCGTAATCAGCGTCGAAAGATGGGCAAAGGAGATGAAAGCTCTGCTATTCACACACCCTCGTTGTCCAGGGAAATTACTTAAAATGACATGCTAACAGCGTACTTTAACTCTGACGGAATGCTTCGAGTTTAATTAAAGACTGCCAGAAAACGTGTTTTAACTTTCCGAGTCTTTAAGGTACCTTCAAAGAGGGGTAAGGTTACAAAAATAACTTTACAATTTTGGATAGCAGATTTATGTTAGGTTATAAAAATGATAAAATTATTGAATTTACGCCGCAGTAAAACGACGATAAGTGAGTTAGTTACTCGCTTTAAACTGCCCACATAAAGGCCGTTTATTGTTCGTTAAATTACCGCAGCTTAGCTTATAATAACATCGAACTGGTGAACTACACTTTAAATTTCAGCCGTCTGAAAAGTTGCTAGCATTCCAGCTTTCGTTAACGAACATTAAACTTTTAAATTACTACTCATATGTTAGTAGCATTGTTTTAGTACACAATGTTTCCAAAAAAGTCTCATGTGGTATGCAGTACCAAATATTATGTTATGGTATACATATATGTATACCATACCATATTAAATATATATGTGTGTGTGCGTTGTGTGCCCTTACAGGGCGTCATGGACTGATTTAGAACAATGTTAACATCGTCATATGTATGTACATGACTTGACAATGAATAAATAAATATGTATAGCTCAATCCGCGGGTGGTAGGGCCTTGTGCAAGGTCCGTCCGGATCGCTACCACCATCTTACTCGCTAATCCTGCCGCTAAGTAGCAGTGCTTGCACTGCTGTGTTCCGGTGTGGAGAGTAAGACAGCTGGGGAAATTACGGGCACAAGAGGCATTTCATCTTAGTCCTCTAGGTTGGCAACGCATCTGCAATCCCTCCGGGGTTGCGGGTGTCTATGGGCAGTGGTGATCACTTACCATCAGGTGACCTACTTGCTCGTTTGCCTTCCTAATCATATTAAAAAAAAAAAAAAAAAAAAAAAAACCACTCGAAGTGGTAAAAGTTTATGTTGAATTTAAAATACAAGTAGTTCTTGACACTTGATTCCAAAAATCGGTGAAGACTAGATGATGATCTAATTGTTATAGTATGTATATTTAAAATTGAATTTGGTATGTAATTCCTATGTATTTTTAAAGATTCTTTCTCAAGCCAGGCACTTATTATTGGAGAAGCGAAGAAGCGAAATCTGTCGCGGCGTCGTCACGTACTCGCCCGGAAACTTAATTTAGAAAACTTTAATTGGAAGGCGCTACTCCCATCTATAGACAGTTTTATTTCTCTACGCTCGTCGGAACGACGGCACGAAATGTTATTAGATGGCATAAGTGCTCCTAATAGGTTATACGTGCTTATAATAGGCACTAAACTGAATCCTGTAATACGATAACTTGCGAGATTTAACACTGTTTGGGTAACAGGGTGGTCTAAATTAGCTTACGCCGCATTCAAACATCGATAGTTTAAGGAAATTGCAGAAATATAATGAATCAAACTTTATAATGCCGCGGCAGTGCAAACTTGCAGCATCTGTGCGGCGCTGCTTGTATCTATAATGCACGTTGTATAACGAGGCCGAATGAAAACCGCACAGCCTGCTGTACGGGCGTAAGCACCTCCGTTTGCTATGCTAATTGGACGGATAAGCTGCCAACGCACAAGTACAGGGAAGAAATTTACCCCTTTATATCAAACGAAATCTAAGCCATTGCCTACATTCTACTATCGTCATCGGCTTTAATATAGAACAACAATTAAATGGAACAATGTATGCCACTTGGGACGTACATTATTCCTTCAAGCTCTTGACCTGGTTTGCGAGGTATTTTATTTCATAAGAACCCTTTTTACTACGGTTTCAGGCTAACTTTCCCTATAGGCGTTGAGTATCTCTCGACAGGTAAGTACTCTTGCTCGTATCTCCTTTTTGTACTGGTATTATTATTAATGATATACCCCTGATGCTTATTAATAATGACATCCAATATATTATACATAGTATATTTAATACTTTAATGATTTTGCTACACAGTTTTATCCTAGCTTTCCCTACTTCTATAAGCATTAGAGTGCTTAGCATTAGCATGATCTCTTGTTGTCATAAACTCTCCAAGTCGCAAAGCGAGTCACGTCACAGAATACGGAATATACAATAATTTTACGCTCTGCTACCCCGAAAGAGATAAAGACGTGATTTATATATGTATGTATGTATTTACGCTTTAATAGGATACCGAATTTAATAACCACTAAACTTGCTGGAAAAGGTAAAATATCGATTTAGTGCTAAATCTGGTTTAAGCTTAAAGCTTGGCAATTTTATACAATTTGACACTAAATCGAGTTTCCTAAATCAAGTTTTAACTTTTTCTAGCAGAATGGCCTAAACACAATAGTGTAACTTTAAAGTTTGCATAATTTCAGGATGTAAACTCTATTATAGTACCTAATCCAGGTACCAACAAAATGTGGAACTGAACAACAATACTCCGGCGGAGGTTACACCCTGTAGGTAAGTTGAATTTCCGCTTATTTTCGTATTTTATGCTCGCCGGCAGTAAGTTATATACAGGCGAATTATATTTCCGAAACATATCTTTCATGCCGGGGTGCTAATGAGCTTTTCCGCCCGCATTTTCTTCCCTTGCTAATTTCCGCATAAATTTTATCACCTTACGAGGCATTCTACCCTCGAGATTCCTTGTTGAATTAAGAAAGAGGGTTATGTTATCTACTTAATAGCATAATTGGAACATGAGATTATATTAGCTGGCATGAAAGAACATCCTCCATGCTTATAGAGAAAGGAAATCATGCTTAATTCAATGGACAACCGGAGCACGTGTTATGCTATACCTGCAAAAAATTTGGTTCCTAAACCATCATCCTATTTAGGGATCTTTAAAAAGCGAGCCTTCCTGTTCCTCAAAGGGCCGGCCACGCACTTGTGATTCCTCAGGTCTTGCGGGTGTCCCTGGGCGACGGTGATTGCTTTCCATCAGGTGACCCGTCTGCTCGTTTGCCCCCTCTTATATATATAAAAAAAACCTATGATGTAAATTAACTACTAAGTCACTTGAAAAAATAAATTCGCATTCGCAAGGGCATAAATATATAGGTACATACACTATATATGTATGTAAACTCTTTACTGTGCGTTTGTGTTATATGTACGTTACTAAGACGTCAAAAACATCTATACACCTTTATGCCATAAACAATAAGGCCGGTGACTCATAATATATTATGTATTTGACATGATAGCTGTATCGATATTTTATGCCCTCGACTACACCTACCTACTTATTTCTGTAAAAATGTATAATCTTAGTCAGTACTTTTAATACACTTACTATCTAGACATTACGATAATGTTTTTGTCTGTCAAGATGGCAAAAATATTGCCCACGAATAATATTTTAACCTTTTCAGAGACAACGCTCCAATATCTTGTGGATCCTTGCAGCAGTGCCGCTCTTATCTACACGAAACTTTTTCCCAGAAAAGTTACTGTAGACAAATGAAAAAAGTTTCTGTTTCAAAGTAATCAAAAAAGCGTTTCGCTCATAAACAATGATTCTTCTGTTTCAATTTCGTGATCTGCGTGTCGCAGTTTTTGTGCAATGTACTTTTTATACATTGTGCCTTATAATTAATCCGGAACGCTTAAGCAGGTGGTCTGTTTGACCCCCTGTAAACGTTGTCCAAGATTTTTCAATTGTGGTTGACAGATGTTTCCATGCAACGGTCGATGTTCAAAGTGCACGGCGTCAAAGGTGTGACTTAATTTTGAATCAAAAGCTACGATAGAAAATCTTTCTAGGAGTGTTCCATCTAACTCAACTATTCCGGAACAACTCTAAGACATCTTGTATAAATTTCTTAGAATAACGCCTTAGTGAACTGTCTGAATTATTAATTAGCGCTTTGTAACGGTATATTATAAAATGTTACCTACGTACAGCATGGCTAAAAATATTTTTGTTCCTGGTTAGGGCTGGGAGCTCTTACAAAGCGACGCGAGCGAGGCGTGCAATTTATTCAAAGGCCCGAGGCACGTGGGACACGAGGGATTCCCGACTGGACAAAGCCCGAAAATTGCTATTATTAACACCAACCTCAGAGAGCCATTCAATTTTAAGTAACAAAGTGTACGCCCTCAAGCCCTCCTATGACCACTTGGAAGGCGAAAAGGCCCGAAAAGCGACGGCACGCACGAAAAAAGGATTAACGGAATTCTGATAAAGCAAACTTTCGGGCAACACGAAAGGAAGGGCGCCCTGAAGTTTAATTGGAAATGTCTCGTAAAATTGATCGCGACTTCAGAAGTTTAGCTTATTTGCTTCGCGAATTGGAGAACGATGTCGGCTAGCATTACCAAGGTCTTCGATTTTTGTAATCGTTTACTTATTCAAGAATTTAGCAAATAGCGTGTCGATGGATCAGTTTACTTTATTGCTATGAGCTCTATGTCGCGTAATTTTGTCGGTCGGTTCAAGTAACTTATAAATTTATGTAGGCTCTACCAACTTCTCCCTTAATCATAAGAAGTAACAAACCTTTATAGCAAACTATTAAATAGCTTATGTCTTATATGTGTTTAGCAAATGAATATGTCATAGTGCCCAACATGCAGACAAACGAATGTTATTAGTCTTCAAAACATTAATTCTTCTTTCATCACACTGATAGTGTACCTAAATGAAATATTTTTTAAAGATAACAGGAACTTATGAGAAAGTAAAACTATGGGTAACGTCTAGTTAGTATTAAAGGATAGCAAATGAGCCAAGACTACCTGATGGTAAGTGATCACCAACACTCATGGACGCCCGTCACATCAGAGGATTTCAGTTATGGTGGTAACGATCCGGATGGACCGTCCACAGGCCCTACCACCCACAATAATAAAGCCCAAAGATAAGAAATGTAGAGACTTAATAATAATTAAAATTAAAGCTTTGACCATCTAAAATTATACTTAATTCTTTGACTGTTCAGAGTTGCTTAGCCCCCGTTTTAACAAATACTGTATGAAAATCAACACCAACAATTAAACGTTCTTGTTTATATGACGGAATCTTGAATTGCGAAATTTAATCTATTAATTTCATAACTTTATAACAACTTACTCCATTTACTTTAAATATTCCTAAATCCAAATAGTCTCTCTTCTCTTCTCGATATTTATTTGCAGCATTTATAGAGTGTATTTACTAAGCTAAGCAAGTCAACTAACACGCAAAACGCGACAGCTTCATAAAGTAATTAGGTTATTAAAACATTATCGCTTGCACGCTTGAGTGCATCGACGAACTGAAGTGGTGCTCAAAAACGCATTACGTATGCTTGATGAAACTCACATACAACCATACGAGGGATAGAGACAGACGCACGCCCCGTCCTGAGACTGGTTTGTCAATATTGCCACTGCTCTTAACTATCATACAAAACAAATAATTCCTCCATGTAACATCGAAGTTTTAGAATTCTAAAATAACAAGCAAATCATCTATGAAAACATCGTTATTTTTATGATTAAATTTAAAGTTCAATGCTTTACACAAACAGCTGTTTAGGTACGTATTCAATATTTTATACATGTTTAAATTGATTCAAGCAAACAGAGAAAATGGAAAGTAAATGCTTTTCTATAAAGTTTTTGTTTTCAGAACGTTTGCAAATAAGATTTTAAATGTGTAAGTTCTCGAAATATATTTGAAAAGTAAAAGCCTCGTGGAACACCTAGAACTAGTTGGCACGTCGCATTCCGATACCGAAAGATAAGTTTTATTACATTCCCAACACAAAAGAAGGAATTACGAAGAACGTGCGCGCGCGGTCAAATATTGCCTTTTCAAGCTTAGATGTGCTAGTACGGCCAGACAGAATACTCGAGTCAACACTGTCTAGATACTTAAGTACACCTATGAGTCCGATTTTTTTGTAGGACTATTGTAATATACGAGTCGGTCAATTTACTTATCTACCAGTTTTAACAAAAGACGAACTCACTTCAATTAGGAGATCATGTTGTGGTACTTACGGGTCGAACAACACAAATACAAAATGAATTAAAAGGTTGAACTGTCAAGTCATTTTAGCCGGTAGTTAATGTTAAAATCTAAATTATGTTCCGTAAAAATTCCATTACTTTCAACTAATTTTATCTAATCCATCTCCTCTTATGACAATGTCGCATTAGAAGGACTATATGTATACAATGCCGAAATATGTTTATGTTCAAGATAAGGCTAGCGACGTTCTTTCAATATCTCATCTCAAGCTAACTAAGTAAGCATTCAATTTCAAAAGGAGTAGGTGAATATAGAAAGGTCGTGTTTGAAAGAATTTTCTTTTAAAATAATTCTCACTTAATTTTTTCTTATTCAGTATTCTCAGTTCGCAGGAAAAATGTCGTTAGTTGAAGTGTTAGCGACAAAATCAGAAAATCTACAATCTTTTACCAACGTCAAAGAAAAGTCCTTAATTGAATAAAATGTCAACGTAAATATTTACTTCCGCTGTAAATAATTACTTGAGGTTCAATTCCCGGCGACTGTCTACAAATCGATCGGCATTTATGATTGACGTTAACTACCAATTGACTGGGTCGCGAAGAGATGAACGAAGGTCTGATTGGTTAGTTAACAGAGCACGAATGAGAACGGAATGAACTGAAAACTAGGATACAGTCACCGACAATGATATCGGATGGAACAGAGCACTCAAAAACATCTAACGCAACGCATTTTACAACTGTTATTGTTACAGCATATATCATGCGTTTATGAGTACCTATCCAAAATTATTACCGGCGACCGTACTAAATTTAAATGTTTACGATGTATCAAAATCATTGTCTTAGAATCGATTAAATTGATAATTGACTCACATCGCGTCGCGTGGCAAGCCGACTATAAACTAGGTCCACCTTACAGAAAGTATAACCAGTATTGTGGCTTCACGACATTTTTGAATTAATTACTTACCTACCTATGCGCTATCGACACGCAAGGGCTGCCACAACAAATAGTATAATGAAAGAAAAAAGAAAATTAACATCCATTCCAGCATGAAATCAAGAAGTCCGATTAAGCTTATCGTTTTATCTGCATGAAATGATTGATTTATATTCGTAGGTAGGTATGTGTGTTTTTAAATAGGTATTTATAAAATTCCGGTCAAAATGAGATGGAAAGTTTATTTCTTTCATCTTCTTCATTCTTCAAAATGTGAATATGGTTTCTTTACCTTTAAACCATTAACTTAAATGAAGTCAGGGGCAGTGTTAAAAAAGGTGTCTGCACGAAGAAACTAGAAATAAGCTAAACATTTCTAAGATAGGATTGAACATCTAATTCCTATTTAACGGTAAACTGAATGAAAGCCCATTTTATTAGACTAATCAGAAACGATAATTTTATAGGTTACCTTACCTACTCGTATACTTAACCAGACTAACTCGTGAGACATTATGTCAAAATAACATTGGCAGGTTAATTACAAATTCCGAAAATTTACAAATTCCTTTTGATGTAGATAAACATGGTAATCCTTGAAATTCCAAGTAGGCCCTTGCGAAATAAATGCGTAATTCCCTTGTGCGAAAGGTAAAACCCTAGAACCTACGATTATTATTCAGAGGCGCGGGAGTGTAATGTGGAGTGAGCACTACGCCTTGTCCCGTCCGCATCTCTGGATACTCTTCGTGGAATGTTCTATTAATATTTATGGCCGGAAAATTATCATTAAAAATAGGTTTTGACCGACCGTAATATACCCGCTCCGCCCCATTCAATATGCCTCTATAAGGGCCCGCCTATTATTTCTCATATTAATTTTATTTGAGAGGACGATTATACGTCGTGCCCAGCAAACGCACTCGCACTATACCTACCTACCTATTTTACTGTTTCAGGTAATAATAATGGTAAAGGTGTTGCAAACAGATTTTGTTCACATAGGGGACAGATGGAAATGGATCGTTGTGGAGGCAAAGGTGTCGCTTTTTATTTAATTACATACCTACATATATCGTTAGTCATGTGTTCTGTTTGTTTACTTCTGTGTGATGTTTCATTTGTGTTCATCAATCAATTTAGCACGTCATATGTCACAAGCTGATCCCAACATATTTAGGTAGGTAGCGTGAATAAATGAGACGAGGTCAGCCATTCCCTGATACGAGCTCTGGCAGGCGCTCGGTGAGACGTTTTTATAAGTTTGAGCGCAACGTCCCGAATTCTACTAACTATAAACAACCCGTGCTGGCATACGTCATAATCAATTTGCTAAGCATATGTATTAAAGTGTTGAAATTCAAATATTTATCGGCGGTTCCCAAGCGTGGTGCCGACCGTTGACCCTACACGCCCGCGCCCTGCGCCCGCGCCGGCTGCTCGAGAATGCGTCTGCTTTTTGTACATTAAGAGTTGCGCTTTCGCACCCATAACAACTCGACCAACGACCACACAGTGACTAATAACATGTTAGCAATAACAATCAACAATTATTCAAAATGTTGACAGAATAAACCCTGGTGCAGCTATGTAGTTAAAGCGTGAGAATAACAGGTTAATGCAGTAATGGAGAACAAACTTAAAATCGAATAAGTACCATAAAAAAAGATTAGATATATAAGTTAGTAAATGGTAACAGCTACCTACATCAGTGAGTTTTTTCGCTTCTTGTAGAAGGTAAAACTAAGATACAGGCTACAGCTAAAAAATGAGGTTCACAAATGTCTGTAGGTAGGTAATAAGCCGAAATGTTATAAAATGAAACGATATTTTTTGAGTTTTTCCATCACAGTCGTTAGTTACGAAAGCTTAGGAATTATCAAGGATGTACTAGTCATGATGTTTGCTCTTAATTGGATGCTTACATGCGTACCTACTTTCAGAGCAGGTACGAAGGCCGTAGTCTGAAACCGGGACTCTAGACAGAGATAGGCATTTTATATTTGAATACCCGGCTTATTTCAAGATATTTCGAGACGCGTGATCTTAAACTTATGTATATATGTGCTTGCTTGTATAAAATAAAATGTCATAATAAGAAAACAGAGTAGTAGATACATACAAGAAAGCTAATTAATACAAATAAAAGTAGAGTCAAAATAGCTTATCATCACTACATAGTATAAAACAAAGTCGCTTTCTCTGTTCCTATGTCCCTATGTCCCTATGTATGCAAAACTACACAACGGATTTTGATGCGGTTTTTTTAATAGATAGAGTGATTCAAGAGGAAGGTTTTTATGTATAATTCTACGCAGACGAAGTCACGGGCAGAAGCTAGTTAAAATATAAACTGAAAAATATACCAAAATATAAACAAGTCACAAAACTGATAACGAAATCAATGTAAACAATCCTGTCCAAAGAAATGTCCTGTTGATTTATTTCGCAATGATCATGAGGTAATCATACACAATACTCTCACACGAGATTGAACAAAATAATCGTCATAACTACTGCTTCAGCCGCATGCGACGGGTCAGCGATTCGCGGCAGACATGAGTCAGTTTAATTAAATGTCAACGCGGGCAATGCACCTAAAGCTGAATTCGGTAAATTAATATCGGTATTCGGTCGCACAACCACTCCTGTACAGCACTGCATCAGATCCATTCGCGACAGGCGGCTCGTATCAAGCTCAAATATGTCATCCTACGAGTATATGTCACACAGACATGTGCACTCCTACACGTTTCGATCATAGCAGCGGTCGACAACACCATTAATTAAACGATTTGTCAAACCCGTGTAAACTACACGTGGGAACGATCAAGAGGCGAGACAAAGCTAAGCAAGAAAAGCTAAATAGATAAAGATTCGAGCATCACAACGGCAGATGTTCCATCCTCTTCTTTTGTTAAAAGTAAATTATTTATCGACCGTCAGATACTGGAATTCGCCTGAATAATTTCTACAGTGTACAATCGAGTAGGGCAGAATGTAAAACATTCCAACGCACTAGCTTTGCACAAAATTAAATCATCTCTTAAAATAGGTGTGAGTGTAACCCGCCCATAGAAGTTTGTAACATCATGAAGACAATTTACACAAGATTGGATGGGGTGATAGGTAAATTACAAGAACATTACCGCCAATATGAAGGGTCCAGGAGAGCACTCAGAGTCATTAAGCTGCGGCTACTACTCCGAATAGGTTCAGTAATGGAGTGCCTAAGTTAGTCGCTGCTAATCTCTCCCGCTTAATGGTATCTTTATCACGATTATCTCATAAATCCATTGCAATCATGCGGCAATACAGAGGTATTCAAGCAATTATCATTACTATTATTATTATTGTTATCTCAAGAGACATAGGTCCTATCCCATACTGCTGAAATGCTGAAAACTGACATATTGATTCGTGATGATCAATAAACAATATTTTTATTGTAGTTGATAACGTCAGCCACTAGGAATATGGAAAATACAAAGACTTTTCTTGTCTTCTTCAGACTATAATTCAAGACGCGTGCAAATTACAACGAAGACGAAGTAGGGCAAATAACGAAGAGATGACTCGACATAGGTAGTATAGTTTCAAAATGCAAGATGTTATCTTGTGAACTTTCATTAACTAATGTAATCAGCCTATCTACTCCTTTTAATATTGCTTGTACATTTGTATTAAAAAGTAAAATAATTCGGTATATGAAATGCGACCAAAACTGCAGAATAACTTTAAACACCTATTTGTCAACGACGTGGCTAATTCTCTATATTAAAATCATCACCCAAATTTTAACATGGCCCATTCACTGCCGATAAATAACGCTTTCATCTGACTTAAATGAGATTTTATTGGAGCTAAGTCGCATTCTGTCAAGGGAATGGTTTGACCTAAACTTCATTAGTTCAGTTAACGAGACTTTAATGATTTTATCGGGGTGACTTAACACTATAGATTGGCTGTTAAATACAATAATTTATACTCCATTAAATCAAAAGTTGTCCGCATCAAATCCCTATTGTGGGTGAACTTCGAATGGCAGCCCCATTAGGTAAATCATGAATTGTTGAAACATGTTGAACCTTATTGAAAGCCACGATTTGTAGTTAATCAGATTAAATAGACTAAACGCGAAAATCGGGTTGAATCAAGTACGTACCTACTGACGTTAATTAACAAGTGAGAGTTAGGCCTGGTGTACTACGCAGCCGCCTCTCCGGCGTTCTAGGACTGTCGCATACGATGAAAATAAACCTGAACTAGTTTTCAAAATCCCTTAATAACTCTGTTGATACAGTTACCGTTTGCCTGTAGACTTATAACAATGAGACTTAAAATGGAATATGTAAAGCCGTTTATCTTAAGGAATAACTTACAAAACAATTTAGTTAGTGTCATGACAGCAATGACACAATAAAGTTGAGAAAACATCGCTTTTATCTTCATCATCTTGCGACAAGGTGGTTTACAATTCTGAATGTGGCGGTGCATTGGAGTGTGCGGGCGATCTACGAGCACAAGTATCAGTTCCGCCTGATCGAACAACCGAACAACTGAGCCGCTTAATCGTGATTACACGATGTGGCGCCTCATTACAGCACAGACCAAAGACCAAATTACACACGTTTTGGACGACATAACCTTCTCTGTAAACCAACTAATCTAGAGATATTGATCGATTATATGTTCAGATTATAGAGTTAAGCAAACTCATCGTGAAAATTTGATAGCGTTAGCAATAGGCTTGTTTATGGTGTGGTTTGATGGTATTTGATTTGTTATTAAAAGCTGTACATAAATTGAAATATAAAAATTAATAAAGGACCCTGTCAAAAACGCTACACCTAACTCGTTAATTTTGATGTCTAGCTGCTTACTGCTGCTAGACATCTGCTGCTACTCTTGTCTTTCTGTATTACTATAGAATTACACAACTACTTAACTTTTATTATAATATATATAGCTGAATACCCACTCACTGACTGACTCACTCACCCCAGAGTTGTTTGGAAGAACCCAGAAGAGGTAGGGCTCCACTCTATACACCATCGTATCAGAAATTTTCCCACGAGTACCAGAAAAATACGAAATCGACCTGAACGTGGAAATTGACTTGACACATGGGGCAGTTCTCCGCGACGGCTAGACCTATCGAGTTTGCCCGGAACTAAAGTCGCTAAGAACAGCCGGCCAATAGGTGAGCCGGTCCAAGATTTTTCAAAATGGCGAAAACAAGATGGCCGCCATACAAAATTGAAACGCGAATATCTCAGAGGCCAGTCGAGATAGGTGGGTGGTGCTCGACCAAATGTCATTCAGAGTTGAGGGGGAAATCTGACTAAACAATTTTTTTTCCAAGATGGCGGATTCAAAATGGCGGCCAAATTTTTTTTTAATCCGATCCGATTGAAATTTTGCATCCGGGGCTCTTCTAGGCCACAGATTCCAACCGCATACTTTATTTTTCGATTCCGCCATTTTCCAAGATGGCCGCCATACAAAGTAATTTCTGTATCTTTGACCTGTTGTTTTGAAGAGCCCATAAGAGGTGGGGTTCGATTGTATACACCGTCGCTTTAGAAATTTCATGCTAAGTACCAAAAAATGAAAAATTGACCTGAATGTGGAAACTGACCTGACGCATGGGCCAGCTCTCCGCAACGACTTGCCCTATCGAGTTTGCCCGGAACAAAAGTCACTCAGAACAGCCAGCCAATAGGTGAACCAGTATTTTTTTTTCAAAATTGCAAAAACAAAATGGCCGCCATACAAAATTGAAACGCAAATATCTCAGAGGCCAGTCGCAACAGGTGGGTGGTGCTCAAACAAATATCGTTCAAAGTGAGCGGAGTAATTTAATGAACCTATTTTTTTTTCCAAAATGGCGGATTCAAAATGGCGGCCAAAGTTTCTTTGAAATTTTGCATCCGGGGCTCTTCGAGACTACAAATTCAAACGCCATACTTAATTTTTCGATTCCGCCATTTTCAAAGATGGCCGCCATACAAAGTAATGTCAGACTCATGGGCTCACTTGTGTTGTAAAGCAGCTTTTAGGAATAGGGTTCGACTTTATACACCATCGCATAAGAAATTTTATCACAAGAAAAAAAAAAATGCAAAACTGTCCTGAACGTAGAAACTGACTTGACACATGGGCCAGCTCTCCGCAACGACTTGCTCTATCGAGTTTGCCCGGAACTAAAGTCGCTCAGAACAGCCAGCCTATGGGTGAACCGGTAATTTTTTTGCAAAATTGCGAAAACAAGATGGCCGCCATACCAAATTGAAACGCGAATATCTCAGTGGAAAGTCGAAATAGATGGGTAGTACTCGACTAAGTGTCGTTCTAGGTGGGAGGAGAACCTAATTTTTTCCAAGGTGGTAGTTCAAAATGGCGGCCAAAGATTAAAGTAAAAAAAGGTTTAGAAATATATGAAAAAAATAGGGTGGTAGGTTATCCTCCGCGGGCCCCGCGGGGTCCGCGGCACCTACGCGAAGTACTTTTTCCAAGGTGGCGATTTCAAAACGGCGGCCAAAGAATATAGTAATAAAGGCTAGAAATGTTTGAAAAAGAAAAACAGGCTAGCAGGGTACCCTCCGCGGGTCCCGTGGGGCCCGCGGCCTCCATGTGAAATGCTGTTCCCAAGATGGCGGCCAAAGAATATACTAAAAAAGGTTACAAATATTTGAAAGAAAAACAGGGTGGCAGGGTGACTCCGCGGGTCCCGCGGGGCCCGCGGCCCCCACGCGAAACGCTTTTCCCAAGATGGCGGATTAGAAATTGCGGCCAAAGAATAAAGTAAAAAAAGGTCAGAAATATTTGAAAAAAAAACAGGGTGGCAGGGAACCCTCCGCGGGTCCCGTGGGGCCCGCGGCCCACACGCGAAGTACTTTTTCCAAGGTGGCGGTTTCAAAACGGCGGCCAAAGAATATAGTAGAAAAAGCTAGAAAAATTTGAAAAAAAGCAGGCTGGCAGGGTACCCTCCGCGGGTCCCGTGGGGCCCGCGGCCTCCATGCGAAATGCTGTTCCCAAGATGGCGGCCAAAGAATATACTAAAAAAGGTTACAAATATTTGAAAGAAAAACAGGGTGGCAGGGTGACTCCGCGGGTCCCGCGGGACCCGCGGCCCCCACGCGAAACGCTTTTCCCAAGATGGCGGATTCGAAATTGCGGCCAAAGAATAAAGTAAAAAAAGGTCAGAAATATTTGAAAAATAACAGGGTGGCAGGGTGACTCCGCGGGTCCCGCGGGGCCCGCGGCCCCCACGCGAAACGCTTTTCCCGAGATGGCGGATTCGAAATTGCGGCCAAAGAATAAAGTAAAAAAAGGTCAGAAATATTTGAAAAAAAAACAGGGTGGCAGGGTGACTCCGCGGGTCCCGCGGAGCCCGCGGCCCCCACGCAAAACGCTTTTCACAAGAAATTGCGGCCTAAGAATAAAATAAAAAAGGTTAAGATTATTAAAACAAAACAGGGTGGCAGGGTGACTCCGCGGGTCCCGCGGGGCCCGCGGCCCTCACGCGAAACGCTTTTCCCGAGATGGCGGATTCGAAATTGCGGCCAAAGAATAAAGTAAAAAAGGTCAGAAATATTTGAAAAATAACAGGGTGGCAGGGTGACTCCGCGGGGCCCGCGGCTCCCACGCGACACGCTTTTCACAAGATGGCGGATTCGAAATTGCGGCCTAAGAATAAAATAAAAAAGGTTAGGATTATTAAAACAAAACAGGGTGGCACGGGACCCTCCGCGGGCCCCTTGGGGCCCGCGGCCCCCACGCAAAATACTAGTTATAATATATATAGCTGAATACCCACTCACTGACTCACTGACTCACCCCAGAGTTGTTTGGAGGAACCTGTAAGAGTTGAGGTTAGACTCTATACATCGTTGTATCAAAAATGCTTGCCCGACCACCAGAAAAATACGAAATCGACCTGAACGTGGAAACTGACTTGACACATGGGGCGGTTCTCCGCAACGGCTCGACCTATCGAGTTTGCCCGAAACTAAAAATGCTTAGAACAGCCAGCCAATGGGTGAGCCGGTCAAAATTTTTTCAAAATGGCGAAAACAAGATGGCCGCCATACAAAATTGAAACGCGAATATCTCAGAGGCCAGCCGAGATAGATGGGTAGTGCTCGACTAAATGTCATTCAGAGTTGAAAGGGAAATCTGACTATGCAATTTTTTTTCCAAGATGGCGGATTCAAAATGGCGGCCAAATTTTTGTTTGCTCCGATCCGAATGAAATTTTGCACCCGGGGCTCTTCGAGGCCACAGATTCTAATGGCATACTTTATTTTTCGATTCCGCCATTTTCCAAGATGGCCGCCATACAAAGTAATTTCTGTATCTTTGACCTGTTGTTTTGAAGAGCCCATAAGAGATGGGGTTCAATTCTATACACCGTCGCTTTAAAAATTTCATGCTTAGTACCAAAAAATGAAAAATTGACCTGAATGTGGAAACTGACCTGACACATGGGCCAGCTCTCCGCAACGACTTGCCCTATCGAGTTTGCCCGGAACAAAAGTCACTCAGAACAGCCAGCCAATAGGACAACCAGTATTTTTTTTTCAAAATTGCAAAAACAAAATGGCCGCCATACAAAATTGAAACGCAAATATCTCAGAGGCCAGTCGCAACAGGTGGGTGGTGCTCAAACAAATATCGTTCAAAGTGAGCGGAGTAATTTAATGAACCTAATTTTTTTTCCAAAATGGCGGATTCAAAATGGCGGCCAAAGTTTCTTTTACTCCGATCCAATTGAAACTTTGCATCCGGGGTTCTTCGAGACCACAAATTCAAACGCCATACTTAATTTTTCGATTCCGCCATTTTCAAAGATGGCCGCCATACAAAGTAATGTCAGACTCATGGACTCACTTGTGTTGTATAGCAGCTTTTAGGAATAGGGTTCGACTTTATACACCATCGCATAAGAAATTATATCACAAAAACAAAAAAAATGCAAAACCGACCTTAACGTGGAAACTGACTTGACACATGGGCCAGCTCTCCGCAACGACTTGCTCTATCGAGTTTGCCCGGAACTAAAGTCGCTCAGAACAGCCAGCCTATGGGTGAACCGGTAAAAAAAAAATCAAAATTGCGAAAACAAGATGGCCGCCATACAAAATTGAAACGCGAACATCTCAGTGGCCAGTCGAGATAGATGGGTTGTGCTCGACCAAGTGTCGTTCTAGGTGGGAGGAGTAATCTACTGAACCTTATTTTTTCCAAGATGGTGGATTCAAAATGGCGGCCAAAGAATGTAGTAAAAAAGTATAGAAATATCCACGCGTAATACTTTTCCCAAGATGGCTGCCAAAGAATAAAGTAAAAAAAGGTTATAAATATTTGGAAAAAACAGGATGGTAGGGTACCCTCCGCGGGTCCCGTGGGGCCCGCGGCCCCCATGCGAAATGCTTTTCCAAAGATGGCGGCCAAAGAATAAAGTAAAAAAAGGTTATAAATATTTGGAAAAAAGAGAATGGTAGGGTACCCTCCGCGGGTCCCGTGGGGCCCGCGGCCCCCATGCGAAATGCTTTTCCAAAGATGGCGGCCAAAGAATAAAGTAAAAATAGGTCAGAAATTTTTGAAAAAAAAACAGGACGGTAGGGTACCTTCCGCGGATCCCGTGGGGCCCGCGACCTCCATGCGAAATGCTTTTCCAAAGATGGCGGCCAAAGAATAACGTAAAAAAGGTTAGAAATATTTGAAAAAAAAAAAACAGGATGGCAGGGTACCTTCCGCGGGTCCCGTGGGGCCCGCGGCCCCCATGCGAAATGCTTTTCCAAAGATGGCGGCCAAAGAATAAAGTAAAAATAGGTTAGAAATTTTTGAAAAAAAAACAGGATGGCAGGATACCCTCCGCGGGTCCCGTGGGGCCCGCGGCCTCCATGCGAAATGCTGTTCCCAAGATGGCGGCCAAAAAATAAAGTAAAAAAGGTTAGAAATATTTAAAAAAAAAACAGGCTGCCGGGGTATCCTCCGGGGGTCCCGTGGGGCCCGCGGCCCCATGCGAAATGCTTTTCCAAAGAAGGCGGCCAAAGAATAAAGTAAAAATAGGTTAGAAATATTTTAAAAAAACAAACGGTAGGGTATGAATCACTGTTTCCAAGGTGGCGGTTTCAAAAAGGCGGCCAAAGTATATAGTAAAAAAAAAGGTTAGGATTATTAAAACTAAACAGGGTGGCACGGGACCTCCGCGGGGCCCTTGGGGCCCGCGGCCCCCACGCGAAATACTAGTCTATACATATAAAATTCAAAGTCCTGACTGACTGACTGACTGACTGACTGACTTAACTATATATCAACGCACAGCCCAAACCACTGGACTTAGAGACTTGAAATTTTGCACATAGATACCTTATACAATGTAGGCATCCACTAAGGAAGGATTTTTGGAAATTCCCACGGGATAAGGAAAAAACGGGAATTATATATTCGACTCCGAGTGACGCTATTTCAGTAACTATAATAACTAGACTCTTCAAATTTGATACAAAAGTAGGTGATTACAAAACTAAGAAACTTATTTCAGGATTTTTGGAAATTCCCACGGGATAAGGAAAAAAACAGGATTTATATATTCAGTTTAACGAAATCCTATGAACTATAATTACTAGACTCTTAAAATTTGGCATAGAAGTAAGTGATTATAATAGTAAAATAATGTTTTAATGCTTTTTGGAAATTCCCACGGGATAAAAACGGGATTTATGTATTCAGTTCTACGGGATCGATTTTTCGTTTTACTGGTCGTATAAAATTGAAATTTGGCCTTCAATTTCCCTTGGGGAGTGTAGGGGAGCGCTACAAAAGGATTTCCCGAAATTCCTACGGGAACGGGAAAACCGGGACTTTTCGTTTTCTGGTTGCAGATAGCTGAAATTCGACATGTATGTTGCTTCGGGAGTGTAGAGGAGCATTAAGAGAATACCTACTTTCCAAAATTCCCATGGGAACGGGAAAAAAACAGGATTTTACGTTTTACTGGTCGTAGAAAGCTGAAATTTGGCAAGTGGGTTCCTTGGGGAGTGTAGGGGAGCATTATGAGATAATTTCCCAAAATTCTTCTTCTTCGTTCCCGTAAGAATTTCGGGAAATGCTTTATTTGGCGAAATTCTTACGGAAACGGGAAAAACGAAAAGCGGGGGAAAGTTGAAATTTGTCACGTAGGTTTATTCGGGAGTGTAGGGGAACACTAAGAAAGTATTTTCCGAAACGCCCACAGGGACGGGAAAAAACCGGATTTTACGTTTCCAGACGAAACAGCGAAAGAAAGAGACTTAACATTTATAACGTGTGTTTCTTTAAAGGCTTTAAGTGTACTCCGAAAGCACTCCCCAAAATTTCCACGGGAACGGGAAAAAACTTATTTTTTCATTTTACAACTTAGCGCGTACGAAGTCGCGGGCAAAAGCTATTTAGGATGTATTTTAGGACAGCCCTATAGGTTAGGTTAGGTTTGTTTTATAAAAATCCTGCAATATTTACAGTTTCAGAAAAATTAAGGCAGCGGGGCAATGCGGGGGCTGGCTTGCATGCTTGCTTGAGTCCTTGCTTTGCATGCTTGCTTGCATGGGTGCTTACTTGCATACATGCTTGCTTGCACGCTTGCTTGCATGCATGCTTGCATGCTTGCTTGCATGGGTGCTTACTTGCATGCATGCTTGCTTGCACACTTGCTTGCATGCTTGCTTGCTTGCATGCATGCTTGCATGCTTGCTTGCATGGGTGCTTACTTGCATGCATGCTTGCTTGCACGCTTGCTTTGCATGCTTGCTTGCCTGCTTGCATGCCTGCTTGCATGCATGCTTGCATGCTTGCTTGCATGGGTGCTTACTTGCATGCATGCTTGCTTGCACGCTTGCTTGCCTGCTTGCATGCCTTCTTGCATGCCTGCTTGCATGCCTGCTTGCATGCCTGCTTGCATGCCTGCTTGCATACTTGCATGTATGCTTGAAAGCTTGCAGGTTTGGTTGCTCGCTTGCTTAATTGCTAGCTTCTTTGAAATGCTCATGGTTCACGCGTGCGAAGCCGCGGGCAAAAGCTAGTCTTTAATAAACACAGGCAAATGTCTATTATCCTTCTTGAGATAAGTTTCAACTAGCTGACGTCGACAAGTCAACAAAAATTTATTGCTAACAAGGTAAGTCGAGTTATGGGAAGATGTGTGGTAAAAGTAATTTTCTCGCGGCACTACGCAGCACAAACTCCCGCGGGGAACTTTTACAGGGTCATGGATAAAGTAACCAACGAGAAATACGGCTGACATAATGTGTCTACGAAAATGTGTAAATGTACATATGCTCAGTACTTAGGTACTTATATCTACTTATAGCTTAACGTAACGTCCATTGACATGCGTTTCAGTTCTTAGGTAAAATCGGTTTGTGGTAATTTACTAATTGCGATACATTTTCTGTATTTACTCGTAATCAAGCTACTCTGCTTACTTACTCGTCAGGACGGTTTTATTATTGAAGAAATTTTGCCTTTAACAGAATTTAGCGATGCGTTTGTGTCTTCGCTAAATAATACAAAGGAAATGTGCGCTTCCGAGTGAGGAAATTTCATTATAAACCTACTGCCTACATTCAGGCATCACGCTTCACAAATTCTACGGGTTATTTCATTAATTGGAAATACAAACAGCTTCTATTTACGAGATACAAAGCACAACTCAAGTTACATGCTAGAACAAAACAGGCATTGACTTCTGTAATCCACGACCCTAGAATATTTAAAAAGGAAGAACGCGTCCTTTATAATTATAACCATTGCAATGTAATTTCCAGGTTTGGGAAATTAATTAGCTAAATTAATTACAAAAGTAACTGTCAGACGCAAAAGTAACATTCAGAACAAATTTTAACAAATATTTCGTTGGATCTAATTACGCGCAGACTAGCCTAACTTTATCCACCAACTTAACCTGGACTGAGCTTCATTATAATGATTTCTTCTTTCGACCGAAACTTGCTAAACAAACTGTCGAGCTCTCCTACCCAATCAAAGTCGAAGTTAACAGAAAATAGTGTCAAAACTTTTGCTAACGTCGCTCGGTTCAAAGTTGAACTGAGTTGTCTGTGAAACGTTCGCACAAGACGCTCTTAGACTTAATCGGCTGTGTTTCTTTAAAAACTACATTAGTATTTCATTTTTAGTCCAGACAAATCCATTACAATTTATTCTACACATATCGGTTCTTCTAAAATAGTAAAAGAAAAACAAATTTATTCAGGATAATCTTAAGAACTTTGCTACTTCGCGAAATAAAGTGGTCACACTGTGGCTCTATTTAGCTTAAAGTTTAATGTGGACCTCCACCTCCATAAAGTAACGCTTGAAACTACATTATCAATCTTTACCCATATTTAAATCTATGTTGAAGGAGCACTATCTGTTATCTTGTGCATGAATCTTGTAGCTGGCTTTTTTAGGTACGTGTGTAAGTGTCTATTTATTTCTCCATTTATTATAAATGTGTGTTTCATGTATAATATATTATGTATTTTCAGTACTTAGTATATTAATTTATATTCTAAATTGCACCACCTGCTCAGATCTGTTCTGTTCTCCAGTCCATTATGGTTGCCTGGTATAGATCGCTCTGTAGCGATAAGGCCGCCTATTGTAACCTTGTAATATTCTGTAGACCTTTTTTCTGATTTGGTTGTTATACGTGGTGTTCAATAAAGAGTTATTGTATTGTATTGTATTGTATCAATAAAAAAGGTATTTCGTGCAGCGTTTCTTTTATTTTTCATAGGCTGATTTCATCAAGATCATGTCTCGGATGGAGGTGGTGCGCTAAATTGGGCAGAAGATCCAAAAAGACACTAACTAGACGTTATAGACACTAGAACGTTTACTGCGGACATAAACTACTAATCCCTTTCCCAAATGCAAGGTCACTAGGCAGTTAGGAATTACGGATTTAAGGGTATGTATTCACGACAAACCCAGTGAGTTAGGGTTTCCAAAACCTGCAGTAGTACGTACCGGTACAATCATAACTTTAAATATTAGAATCAATTTTTTCATTACACACTTTGTGTATTAAAGTAGGTAGATTGATGCAATAAAACACCTACATTGACCAAAGTCCCTACAAATTTTTATCGTCAATATGTAAAAGGAACAACATCATAAAACTTTACATCCGTACCTATCTAGAAAATGTATTATGGCGGTTGCCATTGGACCCATTCTTTACTACCGCTCCTTTATGGTAACATTAAAAAATACAAATATAATATCTTTACAGTTTTTTTCCTGGAGTTCATTCCGCTTCGATTCAGCTTTGAAAATATTTAAAGAGATAAAAGTAGGTATCCACCGGTTTTCTATGGCGATTTGTTGACTCATAAAAATTAAGAAAATACACGTAATATGTAGTCCAACCCCACAGAAATGATATTATTTTGTGGCCAGCTAAATAACCACATTCGACATAATACGTTTTGAATTTATTAATACGACCGAACGTATTTTATATTGTCAACAACTGAATAATATAAAATAGACGTACGAATTACTAAGTTCCGTGATCAATTACGAAAATAAAAGAACTTTTTAAATGCGAACGTTGCAAACTACCATTTTACTAACTTCATTCGTTAGTTTAATACGACTACGTCACGCACGAATAATTTACTGCGGAATTAGGATCTACAGTTCAGTAAGAATTTTGATAATGGAGTTTCTTGTGTTCACTTCCTTAATTTCTCTTGAGTTTCCACTTTACCCCATATCTCATAAGTTAATAATGATTCCCAGTTGCCTCATTCTTTGTGAGATCATTACAGTGTCATGTCTAGTTAACATATACCTATGTATATACCTAGATCTACCTAATTATGTCATCAAATCCCCATATTACTTTTTTGAGCCGTTACATGATTCTAAATAAATCAGCTTGTAAACTAGTAAAAGGGAAGTTTGAGAGACGATTACAAAACTTTTCAAACAAAACTCTACCTTTCTAACATGCACATAAAAAACAATCACTTAATCTACTCAATATTTTCATCGTATGGTAGGTAAGTAGTAACACTATGAAATGTCTTGTACTTAATTACGTAATCACGGCGATTTCATGGGAATTGCAAACAGTAAACCCTAAATCCGCTGGGAAATATTTAAACTTGTCTCTTGCTTGTTGGCCGACACAAAGTGATTGTCATAGTCTCTACAAATTATTCAAATTTTCTTTGTCGGAAACCTTTTTTTAGGCAATTTAATAGTACTGAAATTGAAATATCTGCTTAATAAAGGCTTTATTTATACCCGACTGCCTTTTGGCTACCGATTGCTTAGACGTTTTTTGCCTCGAAGCGTGGGTTTTATTTAATATCCACATTCTACGAAAGCGTAGGAATTACTTATTTTTTTATTGAAAATCCTGACCGCAATAATGCGTATTATGGAAATGAAAAATCAACGAAAACAATAAGAATGTCAGGAAATTCCGCACGCGAACATAAAACGTGTAAGCAACAAGGACACTGATCGGAATTACGACTACCCTCATTCTGTGGCTCCTACGCGCCGGCCCGGCGGCCTGTCGGACGTCGCGCCACTAGACCGCTCGGCACCATACCCATATTTCGCCTAGATACAATATGTCCTTTGGCGACAAAACCAGTTTTTGGTATAAAAGTTCCACTTTACGCGCTAAATCATTGACTTGTTTTAGAACGTTTGTACGTAATGCAGTGTAGCAAAGACAATGATTACTTCACAAATATATTCATTCTGATTCGGTTTAGATATAAAATATCAGATGTACCTGCTTAGTGTGTTAATACTCAAGTTGGCTACCGTAAATTTTACTGATGTTTTCTCAAGTAGGTAATTCATTCCACGAAAATTGCTATCTAAATATCAAATTCTGGAAATATACAGGTTACATCTACGTATTTAAGTACTTCGAAGAACCTGCCGGGGAAATTACGGGCACGAGAGGCATTTCATCTTAATCCTCTAGGTTGGCAACGCATCTGCAATCCCTCCGGGGTTGCGGGTGTCTATGGGCAGTGGTGATCACTTACCATCAGGTGACCCACTTGCTCGTTTGCCTTCCTATTCATATAAAAAAAAAAAAAAAAAAAAAAAAAAAACCTGTGTAGTAATTAAAGAAAAAAACTGTTACAATGCGAGTAAAGTACACAAAACAGATACAGAGAATTTATTATTAGTTGTGAATTAGATTATCTTTGTAACTTTTATTTTTATTGGATTTAAATTTTTAAGATTTTATAAGATAGTACCTAATCATAGTTTTAATTTAATCATTACTTTATATTTTTGTCATGTTCATTTGTTTTTCCCTGGTGATTGTTTAATTATTTAATAGCCATTTTGCTTAGTTCTTATAGCCTGAAACACAGGATTTTCTAGTTCAGGCATATGAGTTGTTAACTTAGATTTATAAGGAAACTTTGTTCTTAGTTATAATTTTGTAAAACATTTATGAATAAATTATCTTTATCTTTATCTTTAAAGTATGAAAATATGACAATGCGTTTAATACAGAGCAATATCAAGGGGTTTTGGACCATATCCAACATTAAATGTCTAGTGGAATAGTCATACAAGTCATTAGAATTCATTAGCAAACATAAATTTCCTGATGTTGTTTGGTTTGCTCATAATAATGTGAATTTTTAAACCTACTAGCTGCGTTCATTTAAATATTTAAGTACAGTCAAAAGCAATTTTTATTTAGATTATTCCCAGCTGCACTGAGCGTGACGTAATCAGCCCAATTTGATTTAAAGACGCAGCGCTAACAAAGGAGGTTGGAGACCGTCTTTGAGCAAGGATTGTTACTAATCGTGCCGACTTTACGGCAAACATTCGTAAGCAGCGACCACAATAAGGCCGGCATCGTTGCTTTAATCGTCCAGCGTTTACCAACAAAGGGAACTGTTTTATGCCAGGGCACGCGCAATGCTTTCTTCCCATTGGAAGCGATTAATGGTGCCGCATAATGAAGCCTGAGCGAACACTAGTGAATAATTCTTCCGCCATGATGTACAATGCGAATCACCTTTAAAAAGTTTGCCATGAAAATACTAAGTAAGTACGTATTGTTCTTCCCTCTCTAGAAATGAAATGAATTTCAACAGGTCTGGAACGTGGATTACATTTTAATAATTTTCGTGTTTGTAATAAGAAAATATCTCGCAGTATTTTAAAGTCGAGAGCGGTTTTCCGTCATTGAAGATTAGGAGAGTGTTATTTATTATGAAAGACGCGAACTTTTTTTTTAATAATAATCCCTTTGACGAGTTCGTGTAAATTTTACCGAGCTCCATTAATTTCGTAAGGGTAGATTTCCCCGCGGTGCTGTTTCTATAAGACAGTTCGTGGCCATAGCTAGATGAGTTTGTCGTAAGGTTCGTAGATAAAACAGTCGTCGTTTTTTGTGGTCATTACGACAGCACGTAAGGCTAAAAGTTTTCAAACTAACGACCAAAGCGCTTCCGAACAAGTTTGTTAGTTTGCCGCAAAAGCTTTAACTAGGTACTGAACATGTGGCGTGAAATCCGAAAATATGATTTAAGAATTTCTAGGGAAGAGTAACTAAGGATTACACGATTAAGATTATTACGATTTAATTAGATTAGAATGCAACAGAAAACAGCTTTTTATTTTTTATGAAACATGTAATGTATTATTTTATTGTAGTTGTTTAGTGTGAGACATGGAGTCTGGCTGCGGTTAAGTATCAAGAGTGTAAAATTGTGGCAGAATCATTCGAGAATAAAGTGTAGATCCTTTAATTGTGGCAGCAGTTTAAGATAATACCCTGACATAACGTTGATCCATTGAAGCGCACAAAACGTGGAACATTTTCGTGAAAAGTTAGAACGTCGAGTTTCCGCGAGCTCTTAATGCCAGCTGGTTCTGAAAGTTGAAGATATTTTTCTAAAAACAAGTTAGCAACAGTGCGTGTCTTGAATGGCGGGCGACTCGTTAACTTTAGCGCTATTATAAATCTTGTGAATGGCCCCCTTTATCGGCGTCCAGTAAACTCCCACGTGACCGATACAAAGGAAACATTTGAGAAGTTTTAATTGGTAGATCATCGGATGTTTAAACTGTTACGAAACGATGCTGATACTTCGTATACATCACTTAAGCCACAAAGCACGACAAATCTGTTTTGTTTCGGAACATTATTAAAATTAATATGACGCGCAATTTCTAGGCACGTGGAAACCAGAGGCTGAAAATGGAGCGGCAAAACAACTCTGAAAAGATTAATGGAGTTAAAATTGCATCGCTACGTAATGCAATAAAAGCCAGTGGATGCAGTGGCTGGCTGAGTGCAGTGTTTTATCGCTGAGACATACGAGAACCTAAGTTTTACAGTCAGCCGCGATTAAAAGCAGTTGGTTTTTTAAACCTTTGAGCTCGTTTCCGCGAAACACCGCTTTACTACGGTGCAACACAAATTAGCGTTGATAAACTCAACTTAACCGTCCTTTGCGCGGCAAGCATTCCGTTCCGACTTGAAAGTGGAATTCAAAGTTTCCTGAAATGGGATAAGTAAGCAAGAAATCCAACTAAGTCTGAGCAAAACCAAAACAACAGCGGCCGCTGACATTCTATGGTGAGCATTTTGCAGAGCTTTGTACTTTGAGATCCAAAGTGAACAGGGTCTCAATAGGCTTTGGGGTTTCATTTAGTTTTGCTGTAGCATGTAACTTTTATTTATTTATTTTACTTAATTTTTTTATATTCAACTCCTCAATTCAGAGTTTCAGGTGGCCATCCCTACTCCAGTGATTTTAATTCGTATTGAATAATATTTCTGGAAGAATGTATTGTACTTTCATATAATACAACAAAGACTAATATACTATACATTTTAAATATACCTACACACATACATATAAATATATATTTAACTTTCAGAATACTTATCGAAATATCTACACAAAATAAAATAAAATAATCTCCCAGTTCACTTTGTTTACATACATTACATGTCACTTCGATAATATTAAAAAAAAAGTACGAATTACTTTTCTATATAACTTATTTACCTACTTTTGTGATTTTTGTTTTTACTGAAAACTATGCGTACCAACATAAACAGTATAAATAGATACGGCTGTTGTACCTAACACAGATAAAGATAACATATAATCAAGATCCCACGACTTCTTACACAGCCCCGGGTAATGAAAGCCAACCCAATCCAATAATGTGCCCTTATGTCTTTGCTACACACAGAATAACTTATATGAGGATATTTTTTCTGGAAAAGATACCCGGAAAATGCGAGATCTAAGAGCAAACACAACAAACTAGGTGCCATTAATGCAATACTTTATTTTGAAAAAGTCACTTAGGGTAGGTACATATGCGTATGTTTTTTTAGTAGATACGGAAATCTATATTTAATTAAAGCGCTTTTAGCTGTTCACGATCAATAGGATATCTTAATGCACGTATAGCATGACATATTCGAAGTACCGTAAAGCTACAAAAAAGATGTCGAGCATATTCGTGTTGTGGGGTAAAAACCCGTACGTGACATGTATCGGGGGGGATAATTTGGGGATAATCCCCCCGGAGAGCGGCGCCACATCGCAACCCGGCGCGACAATGTGGGGCACATGCCGACGCACCCCATGCCTCGGCTACACTGCCATGTTGAGTCTCGTACTTCACAGCAAGCGAAAGAAAGAACAGAGAAACGATACGAGGAAATGGGATACGAGAAATTAAAAGCTCTCAACGGTCCATTTAAACTTAAACCGTCGCTTGCTTAAGGAGATAAACGCTCGCTCTCTTGGTGTTCAGTCCTTTTCGAATCACAATGTTGTCGAATTATCTGGAAACTTTACTTAGGTTGGAGTTTATGAGTAATCTTCTGAAGCAAATATTTATAAAAGACTGATAATAATACCTGCGAAAAACCAAATAGTCTAGAGTTATTACACCTTCGTATCAAATAACACCACACATACAACCTACCACATTATGTGGCTTCGTGAGCTACCTACCACAAATGTGTGTTCCGCAGAAGCAAGGAAAAAAAACAATTTCAGTATCCATTGGTAAGCTGGTACGATAATTAATAAAAGCAGCATTGTGTACCGTAAAACAGGTTGAGTAGGGACAAAATTGAAATTCAAACTTCAAAAAAAAAAGTTTTCATGTAGCAAATTCATTTTTATAGATAAAAAATGTTCCGGTGGTATTAATTTTAGTTCAATAATGATTATCTGTCGTTTAGTTTCATAGTTTAAACAATAAACACTAAAATATAGGTAACTCGATAAGACCGCCTATTGTCTACTTTGTTCTTTGTTTCTGTATTGTTTTGTACTGATTTGTGGTGTTCAATAAAGAATATTTGTATTGTATTATATTGTAACTCCCAGCTCAAGCCCTAGTGGAGTCAGAAGAGATAAGAACAAATAAAAAAAGACGGTAACAAATTACCAGAAAAAAGGAGAACTACTTTTAGAGCAAGCTGAGCCAGAAATTTTAAGTACCTCGCAAATGAAAACACAAAATATTAGTTTTATGCCTACTCCCCCCGCAATGCCTTCTCGCCCTGTTTTACGGTGCCTAGTACATACTTAGATAAAAATCTTAAAAGCCAACGTGAAAAATATTACTAATAATAACTAACTCTTTCTACGAAGTAGTAGTTTGTTTGGGTGATTGAGGTCGGAATTGGCGGATAGTCTGATTAATTCTTCCATTTTTAAATGGATCTAGAGGGATCGATAAGCTGCGCTCGAAATAAAATAGAACAATGGACGGCCCGTATTAGGACCACCGCTTAAAATGCTTTCCATGTTCCGTCGCATCCGGTGACGACCGCTGCCCGCAGCCCAGCTAGGCCGGAACTGGAGACAACCCACTTTAATCAGTGCAACGCGCTATCCTACCAAAGAAATATGTATTTCCACTTTTATGGTAACAAATAGACGGTCTGCCAAACAATCATTAATTTTACTCTGTTAGGTAGGCAGGAAGTCGGGTATATGAGGGCTGACGGGGACGCCAGATTGGCCCGCGATAACTTATTATGTTATTAGCTTTCATAGACCTGACATAATATTAATTAAAGCCATGTTAGAACTTATTATTGGCTGAAAAGTGGCGTGACACATATTTGTAAGCAGACTACGTTCCCATAAAAAAAGGAATCTATTGTGAGCGGGTAGTATGACATTTATGAATTATCGTATCGTCATCAGTCTAGTTTACTGCTAGACATAGGTCTCCCTAAAACACACCATATTACCCGCTCTTCGGGTTGTCGCATCTCTGACACCTGCTACCTTTCGCAAACGTCACGGACGGCGCCCTAGTACTACTAGACTACGTTTCCCGATTCGCGATCTCCACTCAAGAACTCGTTCACCCCAGCGGTTACTGGCTCTACGACAGATATGGCTGATCCACTACCACTTCATCTTATTAATCCTGTGTGCTATATATCGATGATTGAATACATATAAATGACTGGTAATAAAAAAAAAAACAAAAATAAAAACTCTAAAAAAGTTAACATAACATTACGATTTAAAAAATTTCTCCATCAAAAGTACCTAATGTTGCATAAACAAAAATACCGTTAGATATTGAAGCACAAGGTCTATAACTTTTGCCTCATGTCACTGATTGCCGAAAGAGGTGCCCGCAATAAGCGAGCGTGATTCGGCAAATACACTAACAGGGCTCCCCGGAGATGACTCACGGTGGCACACGTTAACTACTTATACGTAGGCTGATGTTATCGCGTAACTGCGAGACTCGAGTTCCGACACGCCCGGAGAACAATAAACGGAACTTAAGTTCACACGGAAATCATAACCGCGACTGCCTCTTGTTCAAAGCAAAGATGATTCGAATACTAATCAGATAACGACGAGGGTCCCTTTTGATTTTGAGGTCTATAAAGTTTTATGGCGTTGTTATAATTATTGGAAACTTTAGAAAAATAACATTATTAGCTAATGCTTTAAATCGGGCCACCTAATTTATGAGTGACGTACCCGAAAGTAGCTCTCGTATCAACATTTATAATTCCGAAACATAGATTTACATTGCGTAAAGCAATTCAATCTCCTAAGCACACATGCGGACTTCATAAATCTCATGTCAGTTGAGTAAAACCGAGCCGTGTGTCATAAATACGGCGGGTATGTGTGTCAAAACATGGGGGATTTGGGCGCTGTCTCCCGCGGCACCGGCGGCACTCGCCGGCGACGCGATGCGAGATAATGAAAAAAAAGATTTATGATCAACTCTAATCAAATTTTATTACCGTTCTTACGGTCCCTTGCGCTATTGTACAATAAGCAGTGCATTTTGTTATCGAACGAAATTCATAGCAGACTGCGAGGGGTGGCCGTTAGAATTTACGAGACATACTCGCAAGAGATTTTAAAAAACACTAACATTGAAATTGAATTCCACTGCACACCGTGCATAAAGGTACACAACGTACGTGCAATATTACTTTTCTGTTTAGAACATAACAATCATGCTACAGCTATTTTGTACCTACCGAATACATGCTTCTGTAGGTTTGATATGGCTGGGTTCAATAAGATGAGTAAGCAAAACGTGGCCAAGTTTCTTTTGCCAAAGGGGTCGTGAGTCGCATTTCCATAAAGTTCCCAGAGCGGAATGTAGTGTTGTAATAATGGCGGGCAATATACCCATTCGTACGCAACGTGGAGTTACAGTAGACCCTCCCCCGCCGCTTGAAAGCCTCCGTCCTACACGTTTCTGACCCAATTATACTTGACGAATTTTTTGGTCACATACGATGTGAATAGCACATTTTGCCATACTCTGACCGTAAAGTTTTTGCGAGCCAGGAAGTTATGTGAAATGGGATTTAGCGGCTTCGCGAAAACAACAGGCTGCGCTGGCACAGCGGATTTAAAAGGATTGTTAGAATATTTGGAAAATAAAAATATGGAGCAAATATTTCTACTGCACCTGCAGTGAAATAAATTTCAGATGAATAGCGCATAAACCATTTAGAGCTTAAAAATTCAGTGGCATATCAATGGGATGCTACTTTGTCGTTCACTTCTTTGAAACGTCGGAATGGAACCCAGAACCAAGTCCCCTTTCGAATCAACATAAATTAATTGACGTTATTGAAATGGATTTCAATATCCTAATATCCCCACGGAATTGATAAATGTCACAAAACTTATCAATAACTAGGACAAGGCAACCCTTTAACCTTTAAACCAATTAACCTTTAAAAACGGCTTTATCATTAACTTCTGGTATTAACCCTCCGGCGTGGTTATTTCAACATTTCTTTTGAAATTAATTCAAGTGCCAAGTGCAAGTACCTACCTCATAACAAAACAATAAGTTGACCATTTCATAATATTTTTATAAAACGTCCTTGATATATCCCCCGAGTATGTACTTACAATTGTTGAAGGGCAAAGGGTGCCGCAAAAGGGCTATTTACACATTTTACACAGAGTAAAGCGCAATGGCTTGAATTAGTTATTCAGTTGATTATGCCTCCCCTCCGGCCACTCTATCATTATCATTTTACGAACGCACGCGCCGTCTTCTGCAGCGTATAACCCTCATATACTTCAAGGCCAGTCATTTTGTACATCGTAAAATCATCACGAACCTGTTCAGAGAATTTTGCTTTAGTGACAAGCGGTGATGATTATCCACCCTAAATATAAAGATACGAGTAAGTTTGGAGTTGCGCAAACAAGAAGAGAAACTAGGTGCAGGTGAAATACAAATACTTTTGCAAACAATAGCAGTCGTTGGTCTGCTTTTGAGTTAAAATAAATCGGAAAGTTATTAAAATATGTTAACACGAGGGCTTGGCAGGTTGCCTTCGTAAATTGTAAGATGAATGATGGTAAAATTCTAGATATTGGAATCCCTATGTAGGAATATAAGTAAGTATATATAGCAACTAATTTATAATTTAAAAGGTGTAGAGCCAATTCCCAGCGGATGACACTAACGGGCAATTTCCATTTGAGGTTTAATAAGAACTGAATGGAAAAACAACTCTTGAGTTCACCCCTTCGTGGTCCGTTGTTTAATCACCGACAAACTCTCCTTTGAACTGACAGACGCCCTTAGCTGAGCAAGTTTGTCGACCCAGGTCCCGCCACTGGGGAAATAACTTGCCCACTTAACTATCTATTATTGTGTACCCGATGAGTTTCTCTAATTTCTCGCCACAAGAAAATGTTACATCAGTATTCCAGTATTCAACGGCTATCAAATGAAACCTAATTTTGGGCTATCAGGAAAAGTATCTACGACGAGACCTAATTTGGTTTACTAAAACATTTATAAACTTATAGCTTTTTCTTAGATCCCGCGAACACGAATTTTCCTTGAGTTATAATTAGGCTTTGTGTTTGATTTTGGAATAGAATATAAGCTAGTTACTTTTTTTTTAATCTTTGATGATTGAGATCAAATTTCTCTCTTAATATAACTCTTTTCCAAGAGGTAAACAGTTATATAATAGTAAAATGTAATAATTTGTTCAGTGATGATTTATTTTAAGAAAAACACGTACACGTAAAATGTTTGTTGTTGATTTTTTGATCTTGAACATTAGATACTAAGCTTTTAGTATTAACTATTATTAGAATAGTCAGTGTCAGATCCGTGTCAGTTATCATGGCTGAAAAAGTGTCCTGATATATCGAAACAAGTCTATGTCAACTAATACATACATCGATGCGTACATAAATCACGTCTTTATCCCTTACGGAGTTGACAGAGCCTACGGTAACAAGACCTAAAGGCCACGTTTAGCATGATTCTGGGCGTATAGGTGAAAAGGGGAATCAAGTCTAAAAGTATATCTACTAATATACTTGACCAAAACTTAATACCTATTCAATATTTGCACACATTAGTGCGGAAACCTGCACTCGGTTTTTTATTTTAACTCCGTAATACAATAAGTATACAGACACTAAAAACTGCGTGTAATAGCTGCAATAATGCATAAAGTACCTTAGGCACTTTACAATCAACAATATTGCTTGAAGTATTTATTACATTGAACACCGACACAGAAATAATAAAAAACTAACGGCGGTTTTTATTTTTTTATTATTAGCCTCGGATGTTATCATTGATATCTCAGAAAATAATCACATACAGAACAAGAAATCGGAAAAAAAAACTGTTATCTTGTACATTAACAATAGTCCCACGAGAGCATGACCTTAAAAAGAATGAAGTGCATCTGCACCATGCGCAGACGCCACCACCGCAGCGCGGGCGCAGCGTGTAAACACAGAACGCACACAGACGCAACATGAAAGAAGCGCCCGGCCACTTATCGCCTGCACCCGTTTTGATTATGCGCTCGCTGTCAGCACCCCGAAATAGACATAAACAGCGGAATGCGACGCTCCATTCAGATCAAATTATACAATCGACGTAATGGTACCATAACTTTAATCCATTACATTTATTTTACTCGTTTAATGGAATTGCTTTTATATGCTATCCAGCTAGTGCAGCTTGTCATGCACCCACTCAGCGGGCAATCGAAATGGCAAAAACAAAACCAAGCATATTTATCACGCATAAAATAAAACATAAAAAGCAGTTATTTCTTTTGTTCTTGCTCAATAAATAAATTACTTATTAATATCGGACCTATGTTACATTGAAAAGGTAAATATGAATTGAAAAAAAATTTACCAACATATTATAAGTTTGAACTTGAAACGGAAAGAGAAACGATGTACTTACAATAATCATTATGAATAAATATCGTTATCGGTTTGGCTTAAGAGTCGCCACCGAGGCGAGGAAATTTTAACGAGACATTGTTCATACAACATTGTTGACGCTTGTAGATCACTCTTTACATTTGAAACAACACTTTCAAATATTCTGAGATAAAACTGAGGTGGGCTTGAGTGCCTTGGGCCAAAGAATAGTCTTTAAAAAAGTAGTACCTTCAACTAAAAATAAACTACGGAATCCATAAGCAAAACTGAAGCGAAGAGAAAAAACTACGCAGGAGCCAGGTGCTGTTCACATCCGCCCCGAACAAAAAACATTTAAGGAGAGAGACTAAGGAATTCGCATTTTAAAATTTACCTTCAGCCCAAATCCTAGCAATAATGTAAAAAGTTTTAGTTTAACGCGAGAGTGCTAACTTATTGCCTAGGCAAGAAAGTTTCTTAGCTCTAAATCCAACTTAAAAATATTTGCTTACTAAGAAGTCCATCTTCTCCGCTTCGACTCGGTCTCGAAGTTTAAAAGCAGCAAGTTTGCGCAGGTATATTTATCAAATAAATTAAATGAACTTGTCGTAGGTAGGCACACTTGAGCAATGTTTTTAGTTTTGCAGTTATCACACAGAAGAATTCAAGAGCATTATACATATATAGGTAGATACATAGGTATAGACCGACCGCTTAAATGAGTCCTCGCCCGCGCGGTGCACTACCCGCCCACACCTCCCTTGGTCCCCTTTGTCGTCCTACCCCGCGCCCCTGTGCCGCGCGGCCGAGGACTCATTTAAACAGTCGGTCTATAGTTATGTCTACGTCACTGAATAAGCTTTAGTGCTTCCAAACTAATTAGTTGATGATCTCCAAATAAAAGTCAGAAAACACTATTACCCGGAATCACTCTGGCATTTAACCTCCTTCCACAATTATGTTCATTAGAAGTACCTACCTACCAGTAAAATGCGATTGCGAATTGTACATAAGTACATTTAATGCCAAAGAACATCACCCGTAAACTCAACACCAACCACGCACCCTCCAGTCGAAACTTATAAAACTTTTACTTTTTTCTAAGCGAAACTTTTATTTATCAAATTCTGTTATAAGCACGGGTTTGACCACGCCCGAGGACAAAAGTTTCTGAAGAACCAGCATAACATAATAAAAGAAGAATCAAATTTTAGGGTGAAAGTCTATTATAGGTAGGTTACTTAAGTTATATTGTGCAAAAGATAGGTATAAAAATAGAATTTAAATGTCTTATCTTATTTATTTCAAGTTAAATAAATCGCTGTAACGTACATCTACTACGTCTAGGGAAGACATTCGAGAATATAACGCTACAAACCTACAAAAATACAAAAAAATAAGCAAAAAATAATAGGTCAGGTACTAGCATTAAAATACGACAAGCTATTTAGTAACGATTTGCATCTCGTGTGTTGGACTCTATTCAGATAGACGCCGATTGCTGATTCGAAGATTCTATAGCCCCTAACAAAAGAACCCATCGGTCGGTCAATTACGTCAGCCTCTACCTGCACTGAACACCTGTCGCCGAACTTATTTCCCAAAGAAGTGGTATGAATATATCAACTTCACTTGTTTATTTTACATCACGAAATATGAGAGCGTGTAAAGCTCAGATTTGTTGTTTAAATAAGAAAACGCCTCGGTAAGAATTGTTTCATACTATTTTACGAGTTCGACCTGAATACCTTAACAACTAAACTTTTGAAAAGAAAACGCACATTTTATTTCTTTGAAACGGAGTATAGAACATAATGTGTAAATTAATAATCGTGTCAAATCCATAACCATAACATACGGTTTGTATAAATGTTTTGTGAATGAAAAAGGCTGACAACGATTTAAAAAATAATATAAGTAATAAAGATCAACCATAAAATTTTAAATTACATAGGTACATATAATTAACGCCGAGGCAGGATATATCGCAGCCCTGTGATTATCATTAAAAGGAAGAATAAAGCTCTTCTGAGCAGCTGCTGCGCAACATGTTATGGACGGCATTATTTCATTCGACACGAAGTAGTCATTGTAATGTTATCGATATTATGCCAGTCATGCTACGTTTAAATCCGAAAATTCATTCCAATAGTTCGATCAATATTTTAGTCATGAGATATTTTGTTATTGCTGCTTGGATAAGTTTCAAGCAAAGCATGCAAGTAAATAATTTTAATTGCAAATCTCCAGTTCCATGGTGACATAATGGAAAGCACATCAAGGGGCATGTTCTACAGGCAAAAAAATGAAGAATACATTGTGTAAAGTCTCAAAACAATCATGCTAAACGTGGCCTTTAGGTCTTGTTGTATTAGGCTCTGTCTACCCTGTAAGGGATAAAGACGTGATTTATGTGTAGGCATGCATGTATGTACCTATGTAAGTTTTAAAAAGCCACATTTTCACATCAGCGTTTGACTGGCCGACAAAGTATTAGATAAGAATGAGCGAGGAATAATGTTAGCAGCAAACAGTGGTTGATTGGATCCATTCGGCGGAAAAGATAGAAAGTACAGAAACCAACGCTCGATAAAGTGAAGATAAAGTACCTACTCAGGTTTCTAGGCTTCTCTCTTGACGCCTTTCTATTAATTAAGTATTATTAGAAGGCTATAAAATTCCTTGTCAGTTGTGAGTTGATCATAAATTTGTAATTGCTTCGGCGGCGACAGACTTATGGTTCACGCAGCATTTGTACGTAGGTATCTATTGAGTCAACAACTATAAGAGCGCTCGCTGCCATGTTATAATTCAAAAAGATTGATATTGAAGATACCTGCACTTCCTAAGAAGATAGAGGCTATGGGTCGTTGTTCGTGGTCGTGGCCCCCCCGGACAAAATGCTGCCATTATTTTGAATCACTGATTATTATAATGCACATGTAGTCATATTTTTTCTTACTTCGTTTAAAATCGCTTACTGGTAATGTAGGCACATTAATTACGCTTAAAACAACTTGCATGTCTGGAGTTGTTTCTTGGGCCAATGTTACATTTGCAGTTTAATTTATTAATGCAGCAGTGGCCATGACGACTTTAAAACGCCGCAACCATTTTACTACTGCGCCAGACAGATGTCCACGGAACAATGGCTATCCTTCCAACAATACGATCAATCGAATTCCTATTTCCTATTGCAGGCCGTAAATAAAATAGAGACGAATGTTGGATACCGTGTAAATAGACGACGTGTCAGGTTCGTGTCTCTGTGATGCGAGTAGACAAACGAAAATATAGACTTTGCAAACTTTTGAACCATGTACCTATCTAGTGCTGCTAGTACTACTACTTTTTGTTTATATACAACATACGCGAAATGTAATGTACCTACGAAAGCATGTAGCTACATATTAAGATGCTGTACTTCTCTCTTGTTGCATTTCAATACTATCGTGCTGGTTTTACATATTTTTGATACATTTAGGCATCCTTCAAGTACTTAAAGAAAGCAATCGCAGCTTCATCAACACCTTCACAAATTAACATTAATTTACGACCACATTATTAGCCTGTATTGTATGTCTATGAAAGGTTTACGCAGCCTTTATGAGGAAGTATTTACTCAAAAAAACATATTGTCCCCAAAATGATGTTGACGCATCATGTAAAAAATGCAAAATTCAAAAGCATCCCGATGCCATTTGTTCGCAGATCAGGCGCCCGGGAGGTGAGCGTTAAGTTGGCGCAACCTGACCAAAATATGTACGATTTGATGACACCAGAAATTGTACCCATTTAGAGCCTACCTAAAGGAAAAAGATGCCCAGTAGCTTCGGATATGATCCCCGTTATTCACGAGCGTAGCGATCTGTTCTAGAGTTGTAACGACGTCGTTGGTGGATCGTGGAATTGCTTTTCTACCGGTTTATCTAGAGTTTAAAACAAGTAATTTTCACGTCGTAAAACGCCTAAGTTTCTTTTCAATTGCAATTAGCATCTGCTAATAGTAAAGTGGCATAGGTATAGGCGTATATGTAACTGAAAGGTAGAGTTACCAATTAGATAATACGCTAGCGAAATAAGAAATTAAGCCCAAAAACGTCCTTAATACTTACTAATGTCACACAGAACTGTATTTAGCAGTCCATGTATCGATAAAATTTCAAAGTATTTCAATTAAATGTGAAAAAAATAATCTGAAGTCAACAAATTCTGGATAAGGATCTTTTACGGATCTGCCAACATGACGTTAACTCCGGAAGAAAGGGCTCGCGCAGCTTCTAACGTTGTGACAAAAGACCGTCGCGAATCACAATGACGTTTTAATATTACGGTACCCCGAGCTAGCAACAAACTACAAAGTCAGCTTTATTAATTTTATGAATTTTAATATTATGTTACCGCTACCAACGTAAAACCTTGACGGCATCGATGCACGCGCATCAAGGAGAGTTTCAGTAGAGTGATAGAGCAACTGAAAATTTAATCAAATAGGATTTTTTTACAAGTTAGAATATAGGTACTTAAATCAATAAAAAAAGAAAGCCTTTTAACTTACTATACTACCTTGACTACTTTAATATATCTTTTTAGAAATGGAGGGTGATGGATACGAACAGAAAACTAGATCTAGTAGTGATAGATGAAATGAAACACAATATAAAAACATTCTTGAGAGGTTATACGTTGGTTTAAAGTAAGACGCACATGCTTAAATTTAGAACCACCGTTCTTTGATTTAAATCACGAGCTTCGAACTAATACTAAATACGAAAAATTTCAATACAATAAAAAAATGAAAATCTCGCGTACTAAGTAAATAAATTTAAATAACAAAAACTTTAAGTCTTTAACTTATTAACTCTGCATTTTTATACATTTCTAGATTTCTACATGCTTATAGGCAAACGTTGGCCAACCCTGTAAGAGGATTCAGTTCAGAATAAGTCTCGCTACGACTGGATATCTGTTTGAAAACAAGTTTTACTCGAGCTACGGAATGTTTGAAAAACACGGCTAATTACGCGAATCAGCTGCGTAATCTGTGCAACACAACTTTATAAATTGAAGCAATCCTAAACATCAAGCACTCCTTACCTGTCAGTAAAAACAGAATTAAACGTCGCATGTTGGAATCCTTCAGAGGCGATAGTTTAGGCCGGAGATGTTTGTACAGGAGCCATCGCCTTCTAACCGTCAGGTCAAGTATGTAAAGCCAATGTTTACGCGACTCAGCTGGTGTCCCGGGTTATGTACGCCAATTAACCACACACTCGCGCACTGCGGGATCCGCACGTTGCAATGTCAGCGGCCACGAGCTTACGAGAAAAACTGGACACTCGGCGAAAGCTGTCTTTAGGTGCACAAAATATCAACCGAGAGGCACTCGTCAGTCTGATACAGGCTCAGATTTCATTCATGACGCAAGTCTTGGAACCCGGGGGTGAGTTGACAGTTGTTCTCTGTGATGAAAACATCACACATGTTTCAAGCGGAGAGGAAAGATCTCGCGCGCGATCGCAGCGCACGGCGGCCGACTCGCGAGTTGCGTGAGTAGGCCGGCGGCGGCGCGGGGCAGGGGGTGCGGGGCACGCCTGCGCCTCGCCCGCTCCGCACCACCTCGGTATTGACCGACGACGCCTCCTTCCCACAATTCACATCCTTAACTAGGTACTGCGAATTCTCCTTTGAAAAATCCCCTAATTCCTTCTCTACGATTGAGATAGGACACGTCTTATGAAAGGTCTATGAAAGCCTCTTGGCTATTTTCGCTATAACTACGCGCCCACGCTTTGCGTATAAAACTGACCGCAGTTATAATGAAATTACGATATTGTGATATCCGCCTCGCGACAAGGTACGCCTTACACAACGTAGACGCAGAATACAATTTATCAGTTTTCTAGAAAACTCCTGGCGGCGTAGCTCTTTGAGCTTTTACCATGAAGGGGCTGCTCGGTACTCTCCATTTTCCGATACCGCCACATTTGTTTATTCAAACTTTTATGCATTCAGGTTTGAGTACGCGAGCATAAATAAAATTGTAGCCATCGAAATAAAATGCCTGCTATGCCAACCCTGTCAATTTTGTGTCTCCTCGCCGCCATAGGCTGAAAAGTGGCTGTTGTGATTGATGGATTGTTGATGCGTTCAAGGAGATTTACGTATCAAAATATCGTTTGGGAAATTTCAACGTAGGTACCTACATATCACAGAAAATTTATAGCTCACTTCGGTTAAATTAAATTGGTACCGACATTAATATTAATTTTCATTAAAATTCCCTGATATTTGCATATGAATGTTATTGTAGGTACACGGTATAATGTGCTTGTTGACGATTATACTTTATCGGCTGACCGGTTTGAATGAAGCCGTGAGATAGCAGGTCTCAGCCGCGGTCGGCGCCGACTCGGGACTCTCTGACGTCAACACGCTAAGACGGCAAATTTCTAGTGTCCAGAGACTCACATTGTGCCTAGTTCCCAAATTGCTATGTAGACACCGAAAACTGAAAGAAATTAATCAAGCAACATTGGCACTGCGCTAGACAAATCATACGGTTTACAGTTAATACTGTAACATTATTAATATACCGACTAGCCTTCCCTCCGCAGCTTCGCCCGCGATAAATTAATTTTTCCGTAGGAATAGGTATTTTCCCGCGGTAAAAAGTAGCCTATGTCCCTCAGTGATAATGTAGTTTTCTAATGGCAAAAGAATTTTTAAAATCGGTCCAGTAGTTTCGGAGCCTATTCAATGCAAACAAACAAACAAACAATCAAATTTGTCCTCTTTATAATATTAGTATAGAAGTATAGATATAGATTATTAATATTAACATATTAACCCTCACGTACTGAAAACAAATGACGCTGTAAAAGGTATTAAAATGAGCATGTCATTTAAAATCTCTATCAACATAATTTTTCGGGAAAAAGGTAAGTTTGGGGCTGTGCTTATGTGCAAACAAACAGTACATAATATAAATCACGTCTTTATTCCTTACGGGGTATACAAGGGCCTAAAGGTCCCGTTTAGCAAGATTGTGTGCGTATAGATGGAAAGGAGAATCAAAATAGTGATGGTTTAGTGTGCAAACAAAACAAGCTGAAAACAGATAGGTAGGTACCTAAGTAAAAGTTTAAATGTCCAACCATCAAGAACTAAAGTTAATAACTTATTCTCATCTCCTAAAAAGAATTGAGTTATACGACCGTTCAGTTAGGTATTTTGCCGATGACTGTAATTTAGGTGGATAAAAGAAGGCAAATAAATATGCAATTCAGTAGGCACGTGTCATTCATTGTCAATTAATTCACGTGCCTTCCTCACTTGACCCAATGCATTTTTCATCAGGTTATCGGTAAATGTGTAACCTTCCTACTGTAGGTAGGTACACTTTGATGTTGACATGTGGGTAATTTCCCTTAATAATTTCACAATCATGGCGAACTCTACATGCCGAAAGAACGCCTTTTAGTAGGTAATTTAACTATAGTGAGCAAGAAAATACCAAGTAACTAGCTAAAAATAAAATTTTGGCAGAGTCTGCTGACTCTCTGCCAAAATTGTTAAAATGTAAAAAATACTAAAATGTCAGCTACTTTCGATCACTTAAGAAACTGAGTTAAGTACTTGTCCGCGTCCGTCGACCCCGCCACAATTTGATACGAAAGAAATGTGAGCCGCTTCGCGAGCGTAAGCAGCGACCTTTGAACGACCACCACATCGATTCCACATAAGTGGTCGCGACATCTAAATTGCACACAAGGTAAACAAACGTCAACTATAATAAATCACCTTGATTCGAAGTTCGAACGCACCTAACTTTTTTCGTAAATTGAATTAGTGAAGAGTTTTGGGTAACGGTTTTGGATTTTCGCTCGCGTTAGGGGTGAGATCGGGGTGAGTTACTTATTCACGTGGAGCTATGTACCTGCAGGTAATTTGTGCAGATGTGGTCGAACTCTCTTGATAGAGGACTAGGCAATTGTGACAAGGGTTTGTTCCTAATATAGACTATTTAGTTAAACATGTGAGAAAATAGCAAAGCTTAACAACACCAGGCTTTATACTCCGGAATTCGATTTTCGCTCACACTAATAATAGTCAGTACCTAATTTGAGTGAGAGGGACGGTATTACATGAACTTCGAAAATCAAATTTCGGAGTAGCCCACACGTAGAGTTAAAAGATCTTAGAATAAGTTTTAACTATAATTGCACCCGTCATACGGTTACCTACATACTGTGATCTATCTTACTTATATAGTATAGCTCACTCTTATTATTTTCTCTCTATCTCCGTTGCAGCAGTTTTCAAGACTGTCATAAACTGATAGCAATCAATTTCGCACGGACTTCTGCACGGAATTCTAGATAAATGGAGCATGCATGTCGATAACCCCACACATTTAGGTATTTAGGCGAGACGGGCGGTTCCATGACGCCATTTAAAACTGGGATAATACTGGTGCCAGCTGAGTTGGCAAAGAAATACCCGCAAGAGAATTAATTAGGACCAAGGATGCAAGCACTTATTTCTACAAGGACGCAGACACAATAATGTGTCAATACTAGATGAGGCCAAGTATGGCAGCGTATGTGATAAACGCTACATTATATATTTATATTTAATATAACTACATGACCCAATTATAAATTGCTATCGTTTTATGCAATAGTCGAAAGAAACAAGAATGCGGTTTGCCTAGTGGTAGGTAATCAAACTCATTACATAGTTGCTTCAGAAGTATCATTTACGGTTGCCTTGCCTAACATGCAGGTAATCCTTCGTTGAACACCACAAATCAATTCAGTGGTTTAACAAAAAAAAACAGTTTAGACAATAGGCACTTAGAATAAGAAACTAAAGCAGGTGGCGGAAACAGACAAACGCAAAACCAAGAAATCAATAATATTAAAATGGGTACCTACGATACAAATTAACAAATACATACCTGTGTGTCAAAAGAGCATACGGGAGTATAATCCGGTCAATTTAGACCAAAAAATGAGAGTGAAGTTACATAAAGTCCCAACAAGCTGAATTTTTGTGAAGTTGTTCAAAACATAATTATAAACAATGTCTGGAAGTTCCCCATCATTCCCCTGTAAGGAAAAAATTTAATTCAAGGTCAAAGGTCAAAAAAATGAGTTATTCGCGATTTTCAGCAAAACGGTAAGTTTTATCATAAAAGTACCTCAGACAAAAATTGTAGATCATAAAATTATCTATAAAAATGTATCAATACTTTTTTTCTTACGAGCCACCATTTCTGAGATATAACGATTCTAAAAGTTATAAAAGTTGTTATCGTCATAATATGCATGAGTACGCCACGTATATACATCTAGAGTTGTAAAATTTTATATAATATATATATTTATATATATATATATTTAATGTTTAAATATTTTTCTATCGGTCATGTACGGAGCTCCTAAAAAAACTACCTGTTTAGATAAACATCGATATGCATGTTTCGTTAAAAATACTAAAAATAAAAAACAAGTTCAATTAGCTTGTCTTCCTCCAACTTCAGTTGCTGCTCACCAACATCTTTTTCGAGTATATTACCAAGTTCAAGTGTGGCTTGGTTATCAGCTAGACCCTACAGACTGGGGTTGGAAGTTGGTCAACAATATATTAGAGCCAGTTCAAACTTTACTTCCACCTGCGCCGGAAAAACTGCTGAACATTATTTTTTGCAACTGCAAAAAGGGATGCAGTGGTAAATGTGGTTGCAAAAAAGTCGGACTGTCTTGTTCTTTGACATGCACAAATTGTCAAGGCCGGTCGTGCTCTAATATTGAATCACAAACAATGGAGGATTCGTTTGACTCCGACGAAGTATCATGCGATACATCGCTATTGACGCAATTTACTTGCATCCAAAATGAAGATGAAGAAGAAGCAGGAGAAGAAGAACAAGAAGAAGATCAAGAAGAAGAACAAGAATTTGAAACTTACGAATAAGACGAATAAACTTCAACAGTTTTTTTTTCATTTACATCGCTTTTGTCTTTCCCAATCTGAAAATTTCCGTTATTTTGCAATAGTTTTACATTAAACAAGATCACAACTGACCCATGGGTCAGTAGGCCTACTCCATGGAGTAGGCCTACTGGGGAAACCACGTTAACAAAAACGCGCTAAGTACACTACCTCATAGGTGGCGTAGAAACGTGTGCATATTATGACGATAACAACTTTTATAACTTTTAGAATCGTTATATCTCAGAAACGGTGGCTCGTAAGAAAAAAAGTATTGATACATTTTTTATAGATAATTTTATGATCTACAATTTTTGTCTGAGGTACTTTTATGATAAAACTTACCGTTTTGCTGAAAATCGCGAAAAACTCATTTTTTTGACCTTTGACCTTGAATTAAATTTTTTCCTTACAGGGGAGTGATGGGGAACTTCTAGACATTGTTTGTAATTATGTTTTGAACAACTTCACAGAAATTCAGCTTGTTGGGACTTTATGTAACTTCGAATGTCTAAATTGACCGGACTAGTAGTGTTTAAATTGAATAAAATTAAAGAAAAAAAGATTGATGACAAAGTGGTTTTCCACCTTACAACATGCTAGCGACCAACATTGCAATAATGGGCCGATGGCCACTTTAAGATAAGATACGAATGATAAAAAGCCGGAGGTCCTGAAAAAATGTTGGGATTTGGCTAGTATCGGCGTAATTTGAGAACAATTCTATTATCAGGTAGGTGCGCTGAAAGCTTTTGCTGAATAGGAACTAATGGAAAGCGATTTCGAGCGCATTTGGAGGAACCCAACCTTGTAATGAGGTTTTCGCTCACTCGCTCGCATTTCAATGGGGTTGCCTAATTATAGTCATGGAGAATTCTTGGCGTTTAAATTTAATAAAGCAAGGGTGGCAATTAAGCTCTACTGTCTTGTAACGAAATGGGTGTGAAACTAATAAATGGAAATATAGGAGTTTCGGTGTAGCAAAATCATAGAATTCATACATTCTAGTCACATTAATCTGATAGGATTAAGGCACATTTAACTTAAGCTAAACTACGCTGTCAGACCAAATATGAAATAGAGACAGAGTTCTGCGACCGGCAAAATGAGACTAGTTTAAACTATATCTAGCCTCATGCGCCTGTCTGTTTGTAGCTCCATTGTGTGCAAACAGTCCTATGTAGGTGCGCATGAGAATCACTTTTCCATTCGCAGAAGGCAGCCTTTAATTTTTATTTGGTCTGTGAAAAGACCATGACAGTTCAATGGATTTAAGGGTAATTTATTTTTTCCACAACGATAACATTCATGTGCCTGTTAAGTTACTTTAGCTAATACATACCATACAAACAAAATGCTGCGTTTGATAGCTTCAATCATGAGGGTAGTTTGGTTTTTGATCTTCAACCTCGAAAGGCATTTGGACGGCCCGATTCAAGCAAATACTTCTAGCCGTGGAGGGATTAAACACTTCTTCCTTAATATCCTCCTCCATCTAACGGACAATGAATACATAACATAGCATGCAATACTAGTAAAGTAGACTGGAAGGTGCGCTACTGTAAGAGCCACGAGTTGCCGCGACCGCTACGAGATGGCGCTTACTTCTAAAACTAAAAGACCAGTGGTGGCGATATCGGTTAGTACGGCAAATACGGTACCTACGGTGTGGGATGCATTCTTAGGTAATCCATAGTAACAATGTGAACTAGCTGTTGCCCGCGGCTTCGCCCCTGTTACAGTGTTTCTTTCAGAATATTGATTCATATCATAAGAAACTTCTGACAATAACGATCACAACAAAAAAATTAACGAAATTGTTTTTTTTTTTTTTTATATGAATAGGAAGGCAAACGAGCAAGTGGGTCACCTGATGGTAAGTGATCACCACTGCCCATAGACACCCGCAACCCCGGAGGGATTGCAGATGCGTTGCCAACCTAGAGGACTAAGATGCAATGCCTCGTGTGCCCGTAATTTCCCCGGCTGTCTTACTCTCCACACCGGAACACAGCAGTGCAAGCATTGCTACTTAGCGGCAGGATTAGCGAGTAAGATGGTGGTAGCGATCCGGACGGACCTTGCACAAGGCCCTACCACCCGCAGCCAGCTGTTCACGCGTGATGCTGTAGGAAATGGAAACCAATGGAAATAGGGATTCATTTTATATGGAAGAATAAGATAAGTGTTAAGTTAAGCAACTCAGCCTCTACCAGACTGTTCTTCTACCTCTTCGCGGCAAAATCGCTGAATCGATCTTGATACAATTTATCAAGACAATAGTTTGAACATTGAGGAATCACTACATAGTATAAAACAAAGTCGCTTTCTCTATCCTTATGTCCCTAAGTCCCTTTGTATGCTTATATCTTCAAAACTACACAACGGATTTTGATGCGGTTTTTTTAATAGATAGAGACGAGTGATTCAAGAGGAAGTTTTTTATGTATAATTCTACGCAGACGAAGTCGCGGGCAGAAGCTAGTTAAATAATAATATGCTGAGTGCATTACATCCCGAAAAATCGCATAGTTCCGCAAGATAGCGATAAACGAAGTAGCAAATAAATAAAATACCAATCAGTATTCTCCTCAAAAATGCTATCTAGAATCCTAGACGCAACTGTAGCCACGTGAAGCCAACACAGGGAGGAGTACCATCGCACTGGAGTAGTACTTCGCCACTCCATACAAACGATATAATACTACTCCCGCCACTGCCGTTATCCAACGTTATTCCTGACCCATCGTGGAACCTTTTCGCACTAAATCGCATATCGACGTTACACTCAGAGAAATAATTGTGACGTTTACTATGAGAACGTTCTACGGTGGGTTAGGAATCAATTTGTTCGATAGTACTTGTCATGAAAGTAGGCTTTACATTATGAGGCCGCGCATTTAAGGTGCATGTGCAACCCAGTACAACATTTGCTTACCATTGTGCTATCATTAGCCTTGTCACACGCGCGTAACTATTCTATTTATCTGATCGTCGCCATTAGAGTCGTTAGGTCATGATGTTGTCAACTGTAGACCGACTGCTTAAATGAGTCCTCGCCCGCGCGGCACAGGGGCGCGGGGTAGGACGACAAGGGTAGTGCGCCTGCCGCCCGCACCTCTCTCGGCCCCCTTTGTCGTCCCACCACGCGCCCCTGTACTGCGCGGGCGAAGACTCATTTAAGCGGTCGGTGTATAAATAATTAATAGGTATAACATATATTTTAAGATCTGTGATAGGGTACTTCTAAATATTTCTAAGGGATGAATGTCAATAAAACTATCAACTCATACACTTGATTTTAGTATAGCTAAAAACTATATACAAAAATTTATCAAGTTACTTGTACTGTTTTCTTGCCCAACTTGGCTTGCCTAAAGGCCTGTATTAACTGTTTCCTTATTTCGAATGCGATGACAGCTGCCGCCATGCCAGTGTTGAGACTATCCACACCTCTCTGCAGAGGAATATTGAGGCGCAGACCATTGCGACTTGCTGCTAGCCTGTACACAAAACAAAATTTCTGAAAACTATTCTAAAGATCGTCGCATACATAACCGCTCGGCACCGGATCGGCGCCGCCTCAACTCGAGCCGTTCAGTATTTTTTGTAAGAAATTCCATACAAATATTTCGCACACATATTTCGCCACGGCACAAAGTAATCCGCAAGCCGTGCGCGGGCAACTAGCAGTCATCCAGCTTACGTCGGCCCGCCGCCGCGCTTGCATCTCGCCGCCGGAACGGGGACTTTACGCAGACCGCCATCGTTCCCCCCGCTAGGAATGACCATCATCGACCACCAGCTCTAGCCGCCGCCTCGCTTTAAGCTACGTATGGTTGATGCCTGGTTGACTGCGAGCCGATGAGGTGAGGCGGCGCCGATTCGGTGCCGAGCGGTTACGTGTGCGACAACCTTAATTGTCGCCCAAGCCTGCTAGTGTTTTATATTGGTCATAAATAGGCAATACTCTGACCCATCTACGAGGGATTTTTTCCCATTGGCTACCAAGTACCAAGTAAGTTACCAAGTAAGTGGTACAGATGGTGAGGGAAACCTAGTCCGTACGTACCAGACTTGCATCAGCTGAAAAACATAGTTGCATATCCCTCCTCTTTTGACCTTTTCAGAAATTAAAGTCCATCCTTTATTATTTATTTAAATAAGCTTGTTTTCAATTTTTATTCTTCAAGTTATTTTAAAGACATTTTTTATTTACTTTCTTTTTCGTTTGGCACTCACGCCAAAGTTCTTAATTTAAAACTTACATAATCCTTGAATGGCCCCTAGTACCAAACAATTATAACATTATGTTTAGGGTGACCTATACAACAAACACTTACTTGTAACTATCTTCGCTGATACCCTCAGTCTCTCCACCTATTACAAGAGTCACATGTTGCAAGATTCCATATTCGATACTGTAGTAAGGGCAGGCTGGCATTGTCAAGCCATGAATAGCATTATGCTTTTCTTGAAGATCAATTTCAAGGTCAAAGTTAGCATTACTATCAGCAATAAATACTGTAGTATTTTTAACTAGGTGTTTAGGTATCTCCTCCCAATCAAGAGAAGTGTAAATGGGCAAACGGAAATGAGCTCCAGCTCCACTTCTTAAGACCTTAGGGTCCCAGACATCCACACATCCTGAAAAAGTGATAAATTTCAAAAGTTCTGATTATAAAAACCAGAGATTTCAAAACGTCTAGGTCTAGGTAAAATTAAAGGCATAATAGGATGAGGTGCCTTGCTTACTTAAAAACAGGTTAAATAAAATCAATAAGTCTAGATCTCTAGATGAAATGCCAAATGCTAGAACATCAATGGTAAACAAACCTACTTGTTCTTGACTATCTCTATGACTCATGGACATGACTACATTTAAAAAGATGGTTACCATTTTCTCTAACCTTCAGACATGATTGTAGTCAAATGCAAGCCTATTCTACATTAAAAAATGAATTACAAAACCATGAACAAGTTATGATCAGGGAGACTGCACAGCTTGCTATTAAATAGGTACCCACCCTTTGTCAACAGAACTTTTTCACAGCCTGCTCCGACTGCAACTCTCAGAATAGCACCCAAATTGCCTGGCTCTCTGACTTGGTCACAAATAAAGTGCATTGGTAAAGGTTGGGATAACATATTTACAGTTTCAGGTGTTGGTGTCTCAAAAATACCTGAAATGTAACCAAAACTTATTTAACATTTATTAACATACATATACAATGATATAAATGCAGGTTCTGTTACGAAAATTTAAAACAAGCATTTAAGTAAGATATACAAACCAATCATTCCAGGAGAAGTTTCAACACTAGACCACATTGAGATCTCTTTGTATGATGTTTTGAATAACTTCACTCCAGTTTTTGGCAGAAATGGCCTCAAATTGAATAAATCATCCATGTTACTGAATATTATGTATTTTAAGGGGCATTTTGCCTCTAAACCATCAACAATCATGCGCCAACCTTCAATCAAGATCTGACCATTTCGCATTCGGTCCTTCTTTGACTTTAATTTGACAAGCAGGGAACTGAAAACATGTAAAAGTAGCTTTTTAGTTTTTTCGAGGTGGTAGGCAAGATCTGCAACCCCTTGATGATGCTGGTGTCCATGAGTGGTGGTGATCACTAAGCGTCAGGTGACCCACTTGCTTGTTTGTCACTCTATTTTATAAAAGAGAAAAATGGCTTCTGCCCATTCTGTGGACAATTCTCCAATGAAAAGCAATAAACAGTTTTAAAACGGTCTTCCATTGTATGCTAAAAAATTAAAGCCAAAATATGAGTAGTAACATAGGAAGATGTGACTGAACATGAAATTAAGAAGATCAGTGTGAAATTTCATACTAGTTGATCATTAGTGCAGTCGTTATAGTTTCATACACCTTTAATATATGTCAGCATAATACCTTTGCTAGTTTTTAAAGCCTGAGCCTTGGACTACTGTTAGTATTCTTTATCTTTGCCTGCAACTTGAGATCTGCTTTTACTTCTGCTTAAAACTTGTTAAACTAAGAGTGCATATCTTCATTCGTAAAAGATTACTTGAGCATTAGGAAACAAACATAGGTACCTTAACCATCCATCATTATCCTTCAGTTTTTCATATATGATTTCGTTTTTGTCATCAAACACTTTAGCTTGGCTTAAATAAAATTTCCTTTTTTTCGCCATTTCTTCGCGTTTTTGTTTAATTTCAATTGACTTTTCTGAAGACAACTTATTTGCTGCTTCATTAGTAACGCTTTTTACATCTTTTGCTTTCGACTTACTAAATGATTCGGGATCAAGAGTTATAATCTTTTCTGTTTTTAAGCTTCTTTCGGCATTAGATTCATAGGGCAAAGTTACTTTAGCAGGTTTTCTGTGGGTCCATCGACTGTATAACCTCGCTGAATCAGATACCGAACGACGAACAATTACTTGAGCAACACGATGTAAATTTATTAGTGACATTTTCGATACGTGAATTTACAAACGAGGAAGTAGTGTGTCTAATGTTTAGTGCATTATATTACTTTCAGATCAGGGTTTAAATAATTACTAAAATTATTTTTTAATCAATTCGAATACAGAAATAAAAACAATTTCAAATTTGACGGAATGACATTTCGGCCCTGACAAAAGTGTCAAAACAGCATGGCTTACTTTTTTTTTATTTCGTTTTTTTTTTTTTTTTTTTGGTTTTGTTTGTCCTTTCGGACAGGCTAAGGTCTGAGACCATACCGCCTCGTCATCAGTGTTTTTGATTTCAGAGTCGTAGATTCATTAAAACTTCTTCAGTATTGTCTTTCTATGTTATTATATCCATTAAAACTTCTGCAGTATTTTCTTTCTAGGTTGTCACATCCGATATTTTATTTCGTTTCTTATTCCGTCAAAAGATATGCAAAAGAAATAACCCATTACAGCCAAGTTTGTCTGTTGAAATTTTAACTTCGTTTCTTGCCGTTTCGCTTACACTAACGGGCATTAAAATACGAGTGAAAGGAAATGTATTTTAAGAATTTTGAATTTTGGAGTATATAATAGTAAATATTTGCGCAAGTTTTATGTTCGCGAAACTCGCTTTGCTGTTTACTTATAGGACAATTCTGTCCTATAGTCTGTCAAGTCAATCGTAGCGCTAAATATAAGGCGCCAAATTAAAAAAAATCGCTGTCAGCAAGTAACACAAAACTCATTGCAGATTTTTTTTTTGATACTAGGTTTCTTTAATCATCATATTTTATGAAAGTACAAAGTTCAAAAAAATATTAATTAAAAATCATATAAAGTGAAATTACTTGGCCCTCTAGAGGCTGAAACGCAGGACAAACAGGAGAGGATAGGGAAATGGTACGGTAAATGAAAATCGATAGGTACCTAATAATGTATAATTTTAATATCAAACTTATACGTATTACTCTAGCTGTCCTGATTGTACCATTTATGAGTCATCAAAGTCAGATTCTAGAAATTCAACACCCGACAAAGAATCATCACTTTCATCATCGTCATCACTTTCACGAACCTGAATAATGAATGGTGCCAACTCGGTGTCGATAATATATTGTCTTTTATTTTATACTAGCTTCTGCCCGCGACTTCGTCTGCGTAGAATTATACATAAAAACCTTCCTCTTGAATCACTCCATCTATTAAAGAAAACCGCATCAAAATCCGTTATGTAGTTTTGAAGATATTATGCATACATAGGGATATAGGGATAAAGGGACAGAGAAAGCGACTGTTTTATACTATGTAGTGATTAATTTTCAACATTGATTATGGGTCCATACCTACACTTTATCCAATCTTCTGCAGTTATAATTGAAAAATATTCTCACTAAACAAACATCATCATTCAAACAGATGACGCTTGGCGACAAAAATTCGCATAGTATAGTAACAAGGTCACGTGACAGTTAGTAAGTAACAAAAAAATTCGAAGGCTTACCCACTTGCTATGGGTGGTGTAAGTTAAGTAGGACTATGGATGTTTGTTACTCTGGGAAAGCGATAAACGAATTCTTTACAGATGAAGTCGCGGGCAACAGCTAACATTATCTATGTATTAGCTCCACTTACTTTGTCATTTTGACTCTCAATCATGTTATAGTAGTAAAATTTTTGAGCTTTCTTGAAATTAGAAGTGATTATACGTAGAATAAATATCAAAATGAATTCCAGTAAATTCAACACTTTTTCTATTAATTTTTTAATAGGGGAAGGCAGAGGGTATTTCTGATAATGTGCGCCGAATCTTATGGTGGCCAATTATTTACTATTACGTGGTGCGTGATTTTGACGTAGCGGTGGAATATTTCTAGATGCAACACTGACGTCTTATCATCGGCTCAGCTGAACTGGAATGTTTAATGTTTTATCGTGATATTGTGAATGCGTAGTAATTCAGTGTTTATTTTTAAACATACAAAGTGTAGACAAAATGGCAACAGGAGTACAACCTCGTGATGAAGACGCGCAAATAACTCGTACCGATCTTGAAGCCATACAAGACGCCATGAAGAGTAAGAAATTTCGAGACTTGCTGTCCGAGTACTGCGAGGAAGTGCGTGACCCGGCGAACCAGGCACTTTATCAACAAGAAATGACCCAATTGGAAAAAGAGCGTGGTTATGATGTAACCTTTATCAATCCGAAGGGCGGATATGTTATCAAAACAAGCGTCGCAGGCGACCGAAAGGCATTTATTAATATATGTAGCAACGAGAACGTCGGCAAACCATCTTATAAAGTTCAAAGAGTTGACAATCAGAGAGGTATGAATTGGCAAATACCATACACCATTATTCCTCCTAGAGAAGACTATGATCAAAAGAGAGAGAGATGTGTCATTTATGATGTAGTTTTCCATCCGGACACTTTGCGAATGGCAGAGGTTAACAAACAATTCCGGGAGTTGGTTAATAAGACTGCATGTGAAGGATTACAATCAACTTATAAAATTCATTTTGATAATAACAACTTAAGGTTTCCTAAGTCACAATATAAGGGCATGACTACCCCAGCAGTCATTCGAAAAGAAGACCCTGAATATAAGGGACCTCCTGCGGAAGAAGAAATAAGTCACTTGTCTCCTGAAATGATTGAGAAAATGTATCCTCAACATTCATACCCACAACCTGATACAGGTTCTCCCAAGGTTTCACAAGTGCCTCAAAAGTCTGGACCTACAGCCCCATTGAAGCCAAACCAAACAAAACCTAGATTGTGGAAAGACAAAAAAGAGTTCACTCATGAAACTGTAAATGGATACACAATACCCAAGTATGCAATCAAACAACAAAAAAATGTTGACTTACAAGACTTCACATATGAGAAAAACAGTAAACAATACACTGCTATACCTAGTCATATTGTTATTGAAATAAATCTTCCTCTCTTAACCTCAACTAAGGATTGCAAGCTGGATGTCCAAGAAAAGTCCCTTGATTTGACTTGTGAGAAACCAGCCAAATATAAACTTGCCATCACCTTACCATACTCTGTCAATGATGAGAGTGGCAGTGCTAAGTTTGACAAAACAAAACACATGCTTATAGTGACTTTACCTGTGATTAGAGAAACCTTAAAAAGGAACAACAGTATTTCTTCAAAGACCGATAGTGGTGTAGAAAGTGAAGAGAATTCAAGTTCCCAAAGTGATGATGATCAGCCTAAAGATAAATTAGTTCAGGAGATATCATTTACTCCTACAGAGTTACCTGGAAGTCCAACTACCAAGCAAATGGAGTCAAATGCATCGGATGAAGTATTTTTGGAATCTAACTGTGGATACATTTTGCCATCATACACTCACAATGTTCTAGATGATATTGTAGCTTTCACCTTCCATGTGAAAAATACTGAGCCAGATTCAGTAAGAGTGAAGAGTGAACAAAACAAGATTTACATCAAGTTTACCACATTGGGATCTGGCTTTGTGCCTATTCACTATGCAGCCCTTATTGTATTTAAAGAAGGGACTTCTTTTGAGAATGCAACAGGGGAAGCATGGGATAATAATGTTATCCTCCAGTTAGAAGTCAATGGCGAACTCCCAGAGAACTTTGAGATAGGCTTGAGTGAAAATTCTCTTATTTCTGAATGTTTTGACATGTCTCAAGTAAAGAAGCCTTCACAGGTTGTAAAGGAAAATAATGGCTTAGAATTGTCTCATAATCAAGAGTCTTCACCTGTAGTTGAAGTAACAAATTTGGGGTCTGAGACAAATATTGTTGTTTCATCAAACAATTATGATGACAGTGATGATACAGAATCACAAAGTTCTCCTAGAGAAAAAGAAATAGTTTGGGTAGATTCTGGCAATTGTGAGAATGGTGCTAAGAGCATACTTCGCAAGCCTATCAATATGATGAGGAGTTTCTCTGAATCGAGTATGGGAGATGTGGCATCCTCCATGGACTATATAAGCTCTGATTGCATTCCGGAAGAATCCAGTTTAAAGAAGACCGTTAGGTTCAGTGATGTCATTGCAAAGCAATTTTATAGGTATGTACAGTAAATAAGTCTTGTAAAACATGAAACAACTAAACTTCTGACAGGGGACAGCGTCCCAAGTTGTATTTATAATTCAGAAATTATTTTATTATTTATTTAGATTTTCACTCATAAATATATACAGTTTGTTTTCATTAATTCTAATGTTAGATAAATATTTTACAGACATAATTCATCAATTGAGGGACAGAAGAAAAAGAATCAACGCAAAAAGAGTAAAAAACGTACTCAAGACAGGCGCAAAAGTGAAAGTGAAGCTGAAGATGATTTCATAAATTCTGCTGAGGTAATTGGAGTGATAATGGTCATTTTGTTGAGGTGTAGAAATGTTTAAAGTTTTAACATATTATAATCCATTTTCAGATTTCTAAGCATAAGCCGAAATCAGTACTGAAGCAGCGACGTGATAGTGGGTTGGCAGATACTTCAGATGTTGAAAGTGAATGCAAGAGTACCCCAACAGGCCGAAACATAGCTCGCAATGGAGACGAGTATCCTGATACTGATGTGTCTGAAGGCAGTGTGCCTACCTCTATGCTTAACATTTATAATAACGGCAATTCTAACCAATTGGAATCCACTATTTGGACTTCTGAAGATGATGCACCAAACAAGTCAAAACAAGGGACCGATGATAATAAGAAGTGTGGTTCTGAAACAAAACCTTATGAATTAAAACATAACACTGACCTTTACAATCCAGATAGGCTGAACAAAGGTCAATACTTAGAAGTAGCATTCAAAAATGATCTCATATTTGATTTGGACATGTGAGGTTTGCCATTGTATTATTCATTTTTTTTTTAATAATTTTCCTCTTGGCGACTCATCCAACAAATACCAGTGTAATGCACCAGTTTTAATATTTTATCTGCTTAGTATTTTAGTACCTAATTATGGCTGAATAGTTGATTAGCATTCAGTGTTTAATTTAGTTCCTATGTCGCGTGTAGCTGTCTTTAGTTATTCATATTGTCTTTTCCCAGTCTGCTTAGTTTATGGCAATGGTTTACAGTAATAATGTTTGGGTATATCCAAATGTGGTCAATTAATTATAAATCTATTCAATTTGCTTTTATAAATTGAAATTTTAGCACCATTTTAAGATAATCATGGTAGTATTATATAAAATGTATTCATTGTAAAGTACAAATTAGACTTTGTACGATTACATTTATATTTACTAAATTTATAAGTATTGTACAAGGCAATAATCATGAAATTCACACCATCAATCATTTAAACAATGTTAACACCTAGATTAATCTAAATGTTTTCAAGTCATTTTCATTGCGCTCATTATAGACAATATTTAAGTAATTTGTAGTTGAAATGCATTTAAATAGTACAAAATGGATTATTTCTGGCATTATTGGCTACGATTTAAATCTAATGTTGAAAAGTCCTGTAGTCTAAGTTTTAGATTTAATGCACTGGACGACGTGACATGATAGGATGCTAGATTCATATGACAGGCATTTTTATACACATGTAATATTCATTCATGGTCAAATAACTAAACTGCATTTGAGGGAATATTCTGTCTAGGGTGTGTTTCTGTTTTCACAGTGACCTCTCTGTAGTGGTGAAAAAAAACGAGTTGACAACGGGTTTTTATTTCATTTTGCCGCTTTCTTGTTCAGAATATGGCACCTTGGCACCTGGTACTTCTGTCCGTAGTCCATTCAGTGTAATAAAAATCCGCTACTTGGGTGAACTGTATGAATTTAGTCATAAAATTATTTGACACTTGCTTATACTTAAATAATATGGAGTCCAAAATAACCAATGATGAGTTTAACCAATCCAGTGAACTGTTACTTACGTAATAAAAAATAATTAGGTTGAGTCTGTAGGCTTAAGGTTGAGTTACAAGTCGAATGTTATCTCCCTAGAAGTACCTATCTTATTGAAGGCTTTTGGAGATTGATTTTGTGTGGGTTGCCTTTGCACCCAGTCTTTTCTGCACACTTTATCAGACCATTCGATCTACTTACGTTATCTCCCGGGTATTGGATTAGGTACTATTCCGGTAAAGGTTGTTGCCCTCTAACTGCACTTACTGTTCATTCTAGAAAGAGACTGGTAGTCTATCTCGCGCGTGACACTGCTCTCGCGCGCTCTTTTCCTAGCCGTGCTGGTAAGAGAACACGAGCTGGGCAAGTCTTTTGACACTGTCTGGTACTTGTGGCAGAAATATGTTCCGCAGCTAGACTGGTATAGTCCAAAGTCCAAGTCAAAAATATAGACGCGATTAGAGTCGCGAATAAATTTGGAATCACATTTTAATTTTATTATGTACTTGTAAACAGGTTAGTAAAATGAACGGACCTGGAAGAAAAGCACCCTAAATTAATTTTGGTAATAAAGAAAAATTTACTCAAAGAAGACTTATTTTAAAAATAAACAGAAGCCTTGTTTTTGTAATATTTCATATTTTCGTTATTTAGGGCCTGTGCCTCCAGGAAACGTGTTTATTTTCAATCCTGTATGTGCATACCTACTGCTAAAATTATAACAATTTAATTGTTGTAACTTAAGGAGTAAGTAGTTACCTAGGTTGTTTTTTTTAATTTGACAGTCCTTGTTCAGTTGGAGTTGGCTGTTGTCATAAACTGTGCACTTATTTTACTGAGTAATTTTGATAGATTATGATTATGATAATGAGAGTTATTGTTTTGTGTAGAGTTTAATAATCATTTGATTGATTTTGTGATGCGACTTTGAATACAAGTTGTCACTTAAACACTATTACTCTTTTATTAAGTACATTATTCGTTCCTTTAGAACTCCCCCTCACAAAAAACTCCTCGAACGCGTTCACGTAAACGTCTCGATCACTATTTAAATATTGGCAGCGCCACTTGCAGATCGAAACGTCAACAAACTGTTCTGTTAGTAGGTATTTGACATTTTTAACCTTTTCGCCGCCACGTCAAATACAAGAGACGTCAACCGTGCGCCCGACGTCTTTATTGCGATGCCTTAATTTGAACCCAGACCCACTTGAACGAAGGTTGCCTTTGCATTGAGGAATGGACGTATATCTACGAATGACGTATATATAGGTCGTTGGCGTTGAACCTGCGGTGCTGATATGTGTCGTTGGTGTCGAAAAGGTTAATGGAAACGCGTTCGAGACATATTTTGAGACCAAAAACTTGCATTCGGCATACAGGACGCCACCGCGACGTCGCCAACTACCTAATCCAATCATTTAAGTTTGCAAGTTTCATTTTGTTTTTTTATACAGCTCTAGGATACGTAGGTACAGGCCACGTCGCCATGGCGTCCCAATAGGTTGGGGCCCTTAACCTCTTCGCCGCCACACTATAAATTTAATGTAGCAACGGGCTCTTTACGCCAAGGAAAAAAGAAACTACAGACTAGCCTGATTTTTAATTCCATTGCAGAATTAATTTTGAGTTGAATGTTGGTCATCTATTGATGACCGTGGCGTGTGAGGTATTCTACATATTGGCGGACACGACTAGATGACTGGCGCGATGAATACGTTAAATACAAGCAAGTTAAGTAGACACTTCACCGTAACTACAAAATATTATTGCGAGCGAACATATTGATCCAAACGCAAATTCTTTACTTATGATATCCGTCGCTCTTGTATCACACCTTTGTCGCTTATACTTCAGCGGATACGGCGAAATGTAGCGTAGCGCTACAAGGCTACACGGAGTGAGCACTCAGATTTAGCTACGTCGTGTCTGGTAAACGTTGCTGTGAGGAATCAGTTAAGGTTAGTGACGACACAAGTACGATAGATGGCGCTAGACACCTTCTTGTTAGCTATTCTAATCTAGGTTTGCACATACTAAGTATACCCAGTAAACAACCAATCCGTCGTTAATCTCCTCGAGAACTATACACAAGTAGGTACCTACATAAATTATTCACGACTATTTCCCGTATCCATGGGGTAAGAAATCTTGCGGCCAGTTTAAAAATTTAACTTTAGGTAGGTAGGTAAATTACTACTTACTGTGTCTGCGAGCGCGATCCATACAAACATTTGGTCGTATAGTAATAATTGTTACTTCTTTTATTTACACAAGTAGTAATAATATTTTCTCAAACATGCTCGGAAATGTATGCGTTAATGTCCCGATATGAGGACATGAAGTTTCTCGTTTATGGCTCCCTACATTACTTCTTGGCTTAGGCCACAAAATGTTAGTATGAAAATCCATTTTTGTCCGCTGCTCTAATTTTTTAAATTTCTATACTAAAATTAAATTGGCAAAGGAAAAAATTACATACAGCCAACCACCACCACAATCTGTACCTAAGCATAATTGCGACATAAAAAAGAAAAATCTATGGTACTATATTTATGTGCGGTTAAACATGGTGCTCAAATAGCTGGATCAAATTAGTACATTTAAAAAATAAAAAAGGTGGCAAATCGAAAATCTTTTTTTCTGCTTATGCGTATTTCGTAGTGATTGTTATTATAATTTAACAGAAATAAAAATGACTTCTAGTGATGAAAGTGACGGGGAACTTATGAACTGTACTCCGCCTCATTTAAAAGAGGAGGCAAATTTAGCTATGCAAAATATGCTACCGGAAAAAAGTAAAGAGATTTTACTTGATTGTCTAGTAGTTATTTTAATTTTAATATTTCCTCACATTGTTTGAGAAAAACACTATACAAGCTTTGGCCGGAACAGGGATTGCAGGACTCGTTCTATCTGGCCTCGTCTTCGACTCGGCCACCTACCCCAAACTCGTCCAGCAATCCCTTACTTCACGGCCTCTGCAGTAATGTACTATTAAGTATTACAATATAGCTACTGAGACCAAAATGTTTGTACCTACCTATGCACTTGGTTTAGTTAAGTAGATGGTTTCTTCACATCGATGGCCGACGAAGTGGTCTACAGTACATATTGTAGTAGCGATCTCATGATATTATATCCTACCTTCCTACCTCTTACCTTCCTTTTACCCGAATTCGATAGCCTAGGCGCTTGGATCTCTTTGTTCATTTATTGGTAAATAAGTAATTACTGAGTTCTATTTCTGGCTCTCATTTCAACGATGAAGGAAGACATCCTAATTGGAAATCTGTTGTGCAATAATCTCTTGACTCTAAAGTTTAGAGACGTCCGTCCAAATAAGGTAAGGTAGGTGTGGTAACAAGGTGATGGCTAGTCGGTCGGTAAGTACCTACCTGTTTATTCGTGTCGTTGATTAAACCTATTTACGAGTAGTTTGTTTGGGTGAAGGGTTACAATTACAACCGCTGTAGCGTTACCAAAATTGACCATACGTCCATGAACTATGCCTTACTACAAAAATGATTACACTTGCCTATCGCCGAGTACCAAAGCACCTGCTTAGGCACCCATCTAAGTTTTGTTTAGTTCACCGACATAAGTATTCGCCGATTTTGGTAACGCAAAAAACACGGCATTTTAAACGTTTCACCTCCGCACCCGTGTCGTGTACTGACAAATAAATAGGTACGATCACGCTAGAAAATCCTCTAGGTATTATTGATTTTGAAATTTATATTTAAGTAGGTATCTATCTTTGTTCGTTTTGATCCCGTCATGTTTTCAGAGCACTAAACTTAGCTAAAGTCAAAGGTAGAGGTGAGGCCAACGCACTAAAAATGAAGAAGAGTAATAACCGGGCAACAGCCCGGCAGTGTGACTGAGCGCACAGTGTCTCCATGGCATCTAGCACGACTTGTCCGACTTGTTTTCTCTGTCTTTATTGTGCCAGGCCAGATAGAAAGAGATGCGCTTACAAAAGACCGAATTGAAGCCACTTGTACAGAATGTGAGTTGCCGACTACAGATATTAACAAAAGGGCGACGAAATTCACTCCTCGTTTTAAAAAATGCTGATTGTGATTTTATTTGAGAACGTCTGGCTCGTCACCTGTTTCACGAATGAGCCTTTCATTGCAATTTTTTGCGATGCTGCTGCTGGTTAGCGATTTTTTAATGATTAAAATTTTTTTACAAAAATATGTAGAGCTTTTTAAAATAGGTATAATAAATGCTACATTTATGATTATACATTTTTTCTTCTCATGCTCGTAGAGTTGTTTATTATGTCGAGAGAATATAAATTTGCTTTTCTCAAACATGCTCGGAAATGTATGCGTTAATGTCCCGATATGAGGACATGAAGTTTCTCGTTTATGGCTCCCTACATTACTTCTTGGCTTAGGCCACAAAAGTTAGTATGAAAATCCATTTTTGTCCGCTGCTCTAATTTTTTAAATTTCTATACTAAAATTAAATTGGCAAAGGAAAAAATTACATACAGCCAACCACCACCACAATCTGTACCTAAGCATAGTACCTAATTGCGACATAAAAAAAATCTATGGTACTATATTTATGTGCGGTTAAACATGGTGCTCAAATAGCTGGATCAAATTAGTACATTTAAAAAATAAAAAAGGTGGCAAATCGAAAATCTTTTTTTCTGCTTATGCGTATTTCGTAGTGATTGTTATTATAATTTAACAGAAATAAAAATGACTTCTAGTGATGAAAGTGACGGGGAACTTATGAACTGTACTCCGCCTCATTTAAAAGAGGAGGCAAATTTAGCTATGCAAAATATGCTACCGGAAAAAAGTAAAGAGATTTACTTGATTGTCTAGTAGTTATTTTAATTTTAATATTTCCTCACATTGTTTGAGAAAAGCACTATACAAGCTTTGGCCGGAACAGGGATTGCAGGACTCGTTCTATCTGGCCTCGTCTTCGACTCGGCCACCTACCCCAAACTCGTCCAGCAATCCCTTACTTCACGGCCTCTGCGGTAATGTACTATTTTATGCTTTCGTGCATAAAGATATTTTTCTTTTAAGGCTCAGTCAACTAGGCTTTACAGCCACATATTCACCTTCATTTAATGGCAACGTATTTATGAGATAAGGTTAGTTATATCTTAAATTAATTTAAACATTTATTTCAGTTATATAAATACAAGATTAATAAGCGTAAATTTATGTACATAAAAAGTACATAAAAATACAAATATAAATTTTGTAAATTGGCATTCAGGATCTCTGACTATAGATAGTACTATAGATAGTACTATAGATAGATGGGAAACGATCAAATTACTTGTCAAAACTAGCCGAATTTGTTATATAGTGGAAGATTTGACAAATTAATCGACGTTGTACAATGTCTACGAGTATGTTTTATTTCCTTGCAATCGAAGTAAAAAAGAGAGTGAAACCCCGAGACGCTCATATAGCCACCCGAGCCGGTACGGCCGGTACGGTACAATTTACTATTATCTTTATTTCATAAAAAACAAGTGAGTTTTGTCGCTGTATAGCTCCATAATGACTAAACATTTACTATCAATATCGACAATTCAATAACATCGCTGACCTAACTTCAATGTCCTGCTTGACCAAGGCCCAAGAACTAGAAAACCAAAGTGCAGTAATCGCCGCAACGGTTTGCGTATTTTTTGTATGACATTTTCACTCTACATTGACACTTTCTCTCTCTCTCTCTCTCTCTCTCTATAGTAGACAGGAATACGTGATTTAGCTTCTTGCCATATCCCACAAACGAATCTATCCAAAGTAGGTACCCATAGCAAGCCCTTTGGGGATTTGTATTCAAATATTGCTGTGGAATCCTTAAATGTATAATTCAATCTGTGGCCAAGGGCTTTTAGGCCGCTTACCGTTTTATTCGTTTTATAAACGCTGAATTTAAAAGAAGGCTCTGTGGGATTGAGACCGGGTTGCCCATTTACCCACCGGGGGTGACGACGGGTGACAACACTTCCACGCGCCTATTTATAATACCATAATGTCATTTTAACAGTTCACGTATTCTGTAAATCACTCTGATTTACGTTTGTGGTTTCTCGTGTTTGTTTTTTCGCATCTGTGTAAAAGTTTTCTTATTTAGTTGATTAACGATTTGTTATACATTTTGAAATGTAAATATATTTTTTTGGGTCGCATGGAAGGTCAGCGTTGTTCTAAATAGCGAAAAAAGTATTAAATGTGTACCTAGTAATTACCTACCAGTGTTGTACAGGTCAGTATACAGATCTACTTATTCTACATTAACAGACTTAAGCGTGATAAAACGTAGCTAAATAAGTTAGGTTAATGGCCACTACGTGCGCTATCAACGGTAAGGACTATAAAAGAAACAATAATAAATATTTGATAGAATCAGGATAGAATAGAATCATTACTTCGGTCCACATTTTGGTCCATTCATTATCAATGATGAGAATAAGTAGTTTATTATAATGATGAAAAAACTAATTGCTATACCTCCTACCTTGCTTCTTCGCTACAGAAGCCGCCTTGCGCAGCAGCTACGCAATACGATGGCACAATCAAATGAATTAAATAATTTTTCTACGGACAAAGTCGTTCGAAGAGCTGCCTCCGAATTTAAATTTGAATGTAACTCTCTTAATGCGATGCAGCCAGTGTGTTACAGTAGGTACTTATTATGTTTAGTTTACTTACATGAACGCCTACCCTCCTCCACTTACACATAAATCACACAATCAAGTCGTAACTAGCTAAGTATAAGAATGGCCTTGTTTTAGCTCCTTTTTCAGGAGTCAGTCAGTCAGTTTCTAACCGATGCTTTTTCGCCTTCGCTGATTTTTCTAGAGATAAATCGACATGACGCTGACTTAATTAAAAGGTATAACCATATTTATAAAAAAAGATTAAAGGAGCATTTTGAGTAGTTAAGATACTATATACGTACCGGACACACGTTAGATCGAATGTTTAGAAACATTTTATTTTGTTCAATTGTTATAACGAATTAGTGTTGGATGTCTTAAAGCAGTTAGAAATAATCACGTGCAACACTAGTGGGTCAATTATTAACGAGCAGATTAACTTCGTTTCATCAACTTTGTTGCATGTGTGATCTAATTTAGTGAACAAATATTTAGTTCTACTAATTAAAATTTTATTTTGCAGCAGTTGCTAAAACAATTATGTTAGTTTTTTGATGTAGATAGGTAAAAAGGTCTGGCATGTTATTTGGAAAAAAATAATGTGTAGTTTAGGCTTGTTTTATGGTAAGTAGATTGTTGGTTAACTATTTAGACAATTTCATTGCGCTCACGGTAGACGGTGACTTTGAAACTGTATTCGTATAGTTTGAAACGCGTCAGCGTTATGAGTAGTACTGGATATTAAAGTCTGTGTGACATATTTTTGACTTATGTAAAAGCAGAGGGGGGTCGGTTTGTGTGTAGACATAATATGTGTCGAACAGATGTTGCTGTCTTGCACGTGTGGCAGGGGAGTCTCAAGATAACCATGAGATGTTAATTCTTCATTTATTATTTTACTTAGCCACTGCATTTACTGGTTTATTTCTGTAATTGGTTAACAACTCTACCATAGCTCTACTCGTATCTACGCTTGTTGATGCAAAGTCCTACTTAAACTAATACTACCTATCAACAACCTACTTAATTGTTTTTTTTATGAGGACGTACCTATCTAGTGCCTATATTGATAAACATGTGCTACGAAATATTTACCGTGTTCATTTGTTCGGCCAATATTTATAAAGAAAACTATTACATAAATAAATGAAAATAGGTACCTAACGCATAAATTAACTTTGTGTTTATTTTTAGGGTTCCTTATCTCTAAAGGCAAATAGGAACCCTTATAAGATCACTTCGTTGTCCGTATGTCCGTCTGGCTGTCTGTCTGTCTGTCCGTCTGTCTGTCCGTCCGTCTGTATGTAGCGCGTGAAGGTATAGAGTTATTTCTATTTATTTTCACTTGACAAATTTGTACGGAACCCTCGGTGCGCGAGACCGACTCGCTCTTGGCCGGTTTTTAATGATTGAAACTTGTCTCCCCATTATTAGCTCCAAATAAGTACACTATATACGTATAATCACTGCCGGTGGGGAAGCAAAATAATATGTAAGAAATAGGCAATTTTTAGTCGACAAGGGGAAGGATATTAGAAAGTTAGATTTATCGCATTCCCAATATTAAACAAAATGTTCATCCGCTCGCAATACGTTTTGTGCCGTACATATTTCATACTAGGGCAACTCTACACTCGTGTCCTTATTCGGGTAATACGCCTCGCACCCAACTCCCGAAATCTGTCACTTGAAACCTGAAAATAAAGAGCGGGTGCTCCAATTATTTCCTGGATTGTCGTGTCAACAGAGATTGTTAAGATAGGATACATTGTGCCGTAATGGAGCTGAGGAGGGCTCGCGTGTAATGACATACTGCTGTCCGTGCCGGGACATCTATTCTAGACTGCCCAAGTGATATTATAATGAAACGAGAACAGGGACCCGATTTTTGAAAGCTCTTAATGTGAAAATACCTCTGTACGTGGTGAAAAATTGCGATGAGTTTAAAATACAAGTTGAGTAGACAAATCAAATCGGCGTTGAAATAACTGAGGCGAGACTGAAAAAATTTACAGCTGCTGATGTGTGTTTAAGAAAAAGAAGCATTAGATAGGTAGTACAGTCGAGGGCATAAACATCGATACAGCCATCATGTCAAATATACGTGTCACAGACCTTATTGTTTTTGGGCATAAAGGTGTATAGATTTTTCTGACGTCTTTTCAATTAGAGTGACTAGGTACTCTCAGGCTCACAGCGTGTAAGAAAAAGCGGTATCGGCCTTCTATGGTATCTGGCCTTGTTTTTGTTGCCAATCTTTCACTATTTTCTATATCCATGGAAAAGAGGGACAGGCTTCTCGCTTTCGCGCCGCTATGATAACATTTAGACAGTGTTGAATAAAGGGCCGGGTTCAGGAATCACATTCAGGTCGCATTTTCCATGGGCGGCCGGGTGCGTGGCACGGCGTACCATTAATCACCTCATTGTTGAGACGTCGGGCCACAATGGCCCTCGGCTCCTACCCGAGATTATTCCCTTCGCTACGTTTGCCTCTGCTCCAGATTAACACTAGCTTGACCCCTATCTCGAGTAAGTTTTGCATTGTCATTTGTCAGTCTCAAACCTTTTTCTCGAATCAAGAGTCGAGAGATAAGTCAGTCGCTTGATGTTTCTTTTTTGTTTGGAATAACCAGTATTTACGGTCTATTTTAATTTAAAATTCGTATAGTCAGAAACCGCCTACGAAAACCTCAAACCAATCTACACTTGACACTATTTTTGTCAAAGTAGGAGCAAATATTATTATTACATCTAACTGTAGAGCTACTTTTCTACTCCTGTAATAAATCTGTGATTTGAATAATCACGAACACTAGTTAAGTCCATATATTGTCTATTCCCTCGCAAAGCACTTGTTGCGTTATGTTGCTGTTAAAGTGCTCCATCGCTAGGTACTCTGCCAGCCATAAACTGCCAGACCTAGGTAAAAGTTTTACGCGATCAATATTAAATTTACGCCGAAAATGCATGACTACCAACTTTACTAATTAATTCATTCACATGGTTTTTTAGAACTAAAACTTTCTGAACTAAATGTATAGTTGCCAACATAACAAACAAGATTTTTTAATAACGTCACTGGCAAGTTGGTAATTGTTTTGGCTAAATGCGCCAAGAACGTAAGGCTATATAAAAAGTAAACGTTTATTAAAAACAAAGTTTACCATAAACAAACTTCCAATTTTGTCGTTTTCAGGTTTCCCGCTCGTGTCTTGTTTGACTTGTTTGTTGTGTGATTGCTACGAATAATAATAAGTCAAGAAGCGTAATTCCCTAACAGTTGCCGCTTCGGTTGTCATTCCACTTACGCACACAAACTAACAGCAATGCAAGCGTAACAGCTGTCACTCAGACAGACAATACTTGCACGCGATTAGTCAGCGCGTCGTGATTGTGTCCGCCTACTTGCGGTAAGGGAAGGGTGCGTGGATCGTATGCATCCAAAGTCATCAAGTATGGTGTCCTAAAATATTTATTTACATATTATACATTATGAAAGGTGAGTCCTCTATTTTTCATATCTGAATGGCTTCTACACCACTTCACACAACACAATGGCATATTTTTCTAATGTATTAGCGCAAAATACAATGATAACGTCACGATAACGGCTCGAGCGTCCCGGCCGAACTAATTCGGCGCGCGGTACATATTTTAAGCCCCGCCCCCTGCGGTTCACTTCGCGTGGAATGATTTTTCGGGCTTAGTTACGCTTCTTGATTTATTATTATTCGTAGTGTGATTGCAATAGTATAGTTTTAACAAAGTTTTGTAACGTATCATAAAAAAGCTTGGATGCAAACGAAATTAAATCAACACTGGTAGAAATATCCGCGGCGGCCCAGGAAGTGATGGAAAATTTGTTGCCTAAAAAATCTCGACTAATTTATGATAAAGCCTACGAGAATTTCATGGCGTAGAGACTGGAACACCGGACTTTTCATTTTCGGACAACGTATTATTTTCATTTATTAAGTACCTAAGTACTTAGTCGTAGAAAAATTATTGTATGCAACTCACGTCGGAACCACTCGACTTTTTTGACCCCTCTCATACAACTGCTGCATAAAATACTATTACTTACGCTTTATTATAAATAATACCAGAGATGTACAAAATGGTTTTAAAAAAGCATTTAAATACAAAATGCAAAATACTTTTCAAATTCACTATTTCAAATGCAAAATACCAAATAGTTTTGCGTTTTGTATTTCAAATGCTAAATGCAAAATAGGTATTTTCAAAATAAAATACCTTTTGATCAAATATCAGTCATTTTTATTTATTTTAGGTATTTATCATGAGAAATAGAGACACAATGGCGAGCCGAACAAAAAAAGTCTAATAACATGGCACCTTATGCATGACATTTTGGTCAAATTTATCAGTACGCGTATCAATAAATTCTGTTACGTTAATAATTAATAATAATAATACTCCTTTCAACATGAAACTACCGTGAGACTTAATCATCATTACACATAAACGGATAACTCACGTATAAAAAGTCGAGTGATGCTCGACATGTTTCGAACTATTTCGTAGTCCTTCTTCTTGGAGCGCTCGCCCCGGCGGCAGCGAAACGAACACTGCGCGCCAGCGCTCTGCTCGCGCAGCTGTTCGACGCAACTGACAGCGGCGCACAACTACCCTCGTTTTCATCGTCATTTTTAACGTTTTTTTGTGTTCGTTTCGCTGCCGCCGGGGCGAGCGCTCCAAGAAGAAGGACTACGAAATAGTCCGAAACATGTCGAGCATCACTCGACTTTTTATACGTGAGTTATCCGTTTATGTGTAATGAATAATAATACTCACTTAAATTAAAGTAAAGCAAGTAGACTAATGAAAAGAGAGCCATGGCTCCATTTTGTGAATTGTGTGGCCATTTATTTCGGTTGATTGTGCATCTAGTGCGGCAATACAAGCGTCATTCGTTCATTTCATTTTGTTTGACTGGTAATGTTGGCTAAACTTAATCAAAAAGTATTTTGCATTTTGAAATGAATATGAAAATGCAAAATACATCTCGAAAGGTATTTCAAATAAAATACAAAATGGTTTTTACTAAAAGGCATTTAAATGCAAAATACAAAATACGTATTTTGCATTTTGTATTTGCATTTTAAATAGAAGTATTTCAAATAAATCGCATCTCTGAATAATACTTACTTATCAACTACTTTTACTTTATCTTCATAATTATATTGAACTCCGACATGCTCCAACCTAGTTCAGAAAAGCGTATTATCTTATATTACAATAGACCGTGGTGCCTCAGGTGTCCCTTGAAACCCTAATCTGTAAATTCCATTGGTGAACCCTTTCTCGGAAACGTTATTACAGTATATATAATAGCCACTTACTTCAGCAAAAAGATGTCCTTTTGCAAAGCCAAGTCCTCTCTGGCTAATGTGTGCTTGCCGACAACAAACAACACATACCAAAACCGTCTTCAATTCTTAATTAGAAATGTCGTTTAGGAACTGTATTTGTCTTCACTTCAGTAACCGCAGGTGGGAAACATCTCTGTGGACTTAATTTCGCAATAGAATAGGTAGGCAGTTTCACCTATAAATACACAAGAGATACTTATGAAGCCCCAAAAAGCCTCTATGAGGCATTCTAATGTGTGACGTAAAGTCACAAGTATTATAATAGATATCTCTTAGCAGAAATAACAACAATAATTAAAATATGTAGGTCAGCTCTACTGGATTTCTTATTGAATTTGTTCCTTCAATGGGATAAAAGGAAACGCTATTTGGTCCTTTTTGTAACCGTTGTAAAATAAATTAGGTAAGTATACGTTACGTACATAGACAGGGAATTAGGTAGGTATATCGAGGAAAAGAAATATATGAATACTTACCTGATTGATATTTATACGCAGATTACTCATCTTAAACATAGCGGGACATACTAAGAGGTTATAAATTCGTAGGTCTATTTAGCTAGCCAATTTATCGGCTAACCTGGAACTGAAATTGGAGACTTGATTACTCAGTTCAGTACCTGGGATAACACTAATTCGGTAACCATTCCCACTATAGGTATGCTGTAGCATTTGTGATTGTTTAACTTCCCAGCTTCCCTTAATGTATCCATTTAATTTATGTATTCAAGAAAGCACAATATCACAAAAGCACTGGATTAACATTAAAAAAGATACCCTGGAAATACCGCTCTGAAACAGAATATTTCACTTTTCCTTTGTCCCTTAGCTCTCTGGGACACGAATCTGCATTTAGGAAACCCTTTCCCTTTTCAAAGGAGCCTTATTTCTGTCTTGTATATCCTGAGTACGAGGATGTGCTTACCGTGCAGCGTGTGTCCAATTGTCTATTATCACCGCAGCCATATGTTTGTAACCGTCGGATTACGCTCCTAACTCTTATCAATCCGGCATTGCTTCAATTTCTATGTTATCCTAATGGAAATCGATACGCTCACAATCTTGTGGAGAACGTTTATCGACACAAGGGCGCAATGCAAACACTCGTGACGGGGAGACCTGTACCAGGATAAAGCTTTTCCAAAGTGCTACTGCTTAGGCTGAAATTAGCAAACAAACAATCAACAAACTGAAGAACATGTGCTCTTCTTTCGCCACATTCGACCTGAGGCTATTGTTCGCAGTGAAGTTCAATTTATTTAACTAGACTTTACTTTGCCTTCAGCTACCATGTAATAAAATATATATAAGAATCGTGTACCATGTGTAAGCATAGCCCTCGAGGCTAAAGGATAAGGTAAATAAAGTACCTATTTAATATCGAACTCTGACGTTAACAAATTCTAGATACCTGTCTATAGAATTATTAGAAGTGGACCATAGTCCGGGAATAGAGCTTGCTTTAATACACAGTTATTGTTGTTTATTAATTACTAGCTGTTGCCCGCGGCTTCGCTTCCGGTTTTTTCCTTCTAAATTTCAATATTTTCTCACCGTTTAAACCTTCCCTGGGCTTCCACGAATGTTTCAAGACTAAAATTCTTTAGACAAATCGGTTCAGCCGTTCTCGAGTTTTAGCGAGACTAACGAACAGCAATTCATTTTTATTTATATACTAGCTGTTGCCCGCGGCTTCGTACCCGTTTTTTTTCTTCTGAATTTCAATATTTTCTCACCGTTTAAACTTTCCCTGGGCTTCCACGAATATTTCAAGACTAAAATTAGACAAATCGGTTCAGCCGTTCTCGAGTTTTAGCGAGACTAACGAACAGCAATTCATTTTTATTTATATAGCTAGATTCTTAACCCGGTCTCAAGCATAACTTTACCGTTGGGCATCTACTGCAAATTAATTAAGCATTAAGGATGCCGTTCATTACAGGTGAAAAAATGAACGTGTTTCTAAAAAATTTAGATGCCCTTCACCGGGGTTAGGTTCAGCAAAGTATCTATTTACAAAAGCGACCTTGCACTGGAAATCCTGACACCTATTTTCACCGTCCATGTACCTACATACGCGTAACTTGATCCTGCCTGTCGAGCCATGACAGTTACATTAAACAGAATTGTGAAACACGTTTACTGCGTCCGTAAAACGACATTTGCGCGTCATATAAAATTAAATAAGCACTTACTGCTGACTGTTTATTTTATAATTCAGATGTCCTCTAAGATGTTTTCTTTTCCTTTGTATTTTGTACAGATATATTTAGGTAACAGTATAATTTCTCCTGTCAGTTTGTTAAAGGAGGATACATTTTGATTATCTCGGGTCTTGGCAAGCGTCGCGCGGTAGACAATAAGCCTACAGGGACCTGACTGTTAAACAGTACAATCTTCGTCATCCGTACGAAAGCGTAAGTAAATACATTTTTGCTGCCTCCTATTTGACTAACGAAATTCCCTTCAAAAAAGGTCTTAGTAGTGTAGTAGTTCGACCTATGGCTTCTCAAGCGCTGCACTGGAACTACAATCCAAGCCCTCTCATTTTGAGGGGAGGATTGTACATAGCATTGAGACGTAAAGCTAGCCATACTCTTTGATAACCCTATACCGGTATAGAAAGGTAGGCTTTTTTTAAGCTTGATCATGACAAGTCAAAACACACTACAACAGCACAAGGGGCTTTGATATTTTCCGAGTACCAACTGCCTTATTGAACTTTTCTTCTGAAATGAAAAAAAGATCTATAAAAGGAAGCCCATATTGCCTCTGAGAAATTTTGTCACATTAAAACAATGGGGGAAGAGTCGTCGTAAAAGAAAAGAAAATACCTTTCCTCTGAAACTTAGAAGGGCACGGCGATGAGCTTTAAGCTTTATTGTCACTTTTATCATTAGGGGGTTTACTTTGCCTAAGAATGTGTTCTATTGAACTTACTTACCTACTCCAAGTTTTAAAATAATTTGTTATGTATATAGTCGCGAGAGATGACGATGCGGACCAGATGCTCTAAAGTACCGGATAAGACTCTATTTCACGACCGTACAGCAACGTTATGTACACTACACAAAATATTTCGGAGCAACCTTTTGACTGTGATACTTATCTAGGTCGATCTGATGCCGACTAAGATCAAGATTGCCTTACAGGTTCAAGTTTTCCTAACCATACATCTAGATATAGATCGAGGTTGCCGAACATTAGAACTTTTCACCTTATGCATATTATCAACCTTAGACATTGTCACGATTAAAACTTTAATTGTGATACAAGCTTGCTGACTGCTTTAAATTATAGTAGACGGTAATTTTTTTTAATACTGCTGTGTGAGTCTCAATTTAAACGAACCGTCTTTGTAAAGTAGAATACGTACTCAGGGTTGATTAACTTCTTTAAACTAAGTAGTTTAAGTACCTAACGCATTAAAATCTGTAATGCATGACTTCATGAGGATTATTTGCTATTGAGAAAATTGGGATAGTATAATCCTGTTGTGATAAAATCACGTGTATACCTACGAGTACATGTAAGCTTGTAAAGTAGAGACAAAAAGCTGAAAAGGCAAAGAGAATAATTCGGACAAAAATCTAAATAACTGAAAGGTTTTCCTGAATAAGTAATAGAAAATTGTACGACGTATTCGGTTACATATTATGGTAGTTCCTATTCTGCGGTCTCGTTATTAGCATCATTTTTTTAAAGCTACTATATGGGGAGGGCAAAAAAATGTGCATTTTTCATTAATTTAAGGGCATGTGTGTGCATTTGCCGTACATTAGTGGTGGTAAATAGTAATCGCGGACTCAGGCGATAATGAGGATGTAAATTGTGGTAAGCGGCGAGTGGGGGCCTGAGGGGCGCGCCGCGCTCTAGCCCGGGACAGCCAACCTGTGGCGTACGTATCTGTTGCGCCGCCCGCCCGAGCGCCCGCGCCCGGTTCACGCTGGCCGCTCGGCGCTGCCGCCGCGCGCTGCTGCCGCCGCCCGCAGTCAGTGTCGCCGCGTCCCGCTCGTCGCAAGCGGCCCATGCTCACGCTCCAGTCGCTCGCGGGAAACGCATCGTTCCGCTCGAAAGCACGTGTCTAGTGTCCGCTTCCAGAAATTCCGCCATCGGTACGAGCACGCTACATACGGTTTAAAATTAAATTAGGCACAATCTGGTACGCTCAGTCGCCGGAATAAGCAAAATTAATTAAATATGTTTGGCCAATTGATATATTGAATTGTTAATTGATTTCCAGAACAATGAAGTTTAATTAATAGCGGTTAACTTTCTCCATTTGCGAACTCCAGTCGGCATTCAAAATTTTGCTTTATCGTTGTGAATTTGAATTGTTGATTAGCCAAAAGTGAATTCAATGAAAGAAAATTAAAATTGGTATTTAAAATTCGTTGCTAATTTTACCGGTTAGTTAAATTCTTTCAAAGTGCTTACGTTGAACTTTGACACGTTTCTTAAACGGTGCATTTATTAGTTGTCTTCCGACGTAAAGTGAAAAGGTTTATTCTGCTAAGTAGGTCAAGAGATTGAGGACACTGGTGTTATATTTCGTCTAAGATATCGGAAGGGAATTCACTTGTCAGGCACCATTTCTATTTGTTGAATAAGGGGGCCTTCCGCTCGGGCCCTCGCAGGCATTATACTTCTTCACGAGTGGTTTCGTCCCCGGAACATTCGAAAAGTCATTTGATGTATTGTTGAAACTGTTGAAAGATGTAGCTTGCCTATACCTTATTTTCAAACGTTTTAAATATTATCAGATGATACCAACCGATGTCACGTAAATTTGATATTCTCTGAACACCTTTAGTCACGTTTTCATGTTATTAAAATTTGTGAAAAAAATTACAGCAGTGAAGAGTACTTTTAAGTGTCGATGTAAATATGTATTTTAGCACTTAATCTACTATAAATAAACCACTAAGTATAGGAGTCTATAGGTATTAAACAATAAAAAAGGAAGCTGGTAAAGCCGATACCTAATACATTATAGTAGTACTAGTACTACTACTTACCTAGTAGAAGCGTGCTAGTAACGTTGTGCAACTCATGAATCACTTGATACCAACTAAACTTAACGTTAGGTAGGTACATATATGACTACCTATGTTCGTCGAGGCGAGGTGCAAACATTGCAAGTTTAAGTAACTTGCATGATTTGAGAATCATTGATCTACGTCCAGCAGATAAAGTAATTTGAGTGTAAAATATGTTGGTGTAGTTTTCATATTATTATTTACCTACTGCAGTAATGTACCTGCAATATTATACATATTATACTTAAGTGCAACACTAAATTGTTATATTTGAGATAGAATTTTAAAACGTGATGTACTTCGTTGCTTCTTTTTGTAATTTACAATAATTTTGTTATTCGCCAACATACGTAACGAAATGACGATTGGGCAAATGTCAATAAATTCCAAATTGCTATCGCACGTGGGATTTGGTTGTAAAGCGTACCATTATATCACGTGAAAAATGTTTTGTTTATTTTTCATTACGCACACGCACCCTTTGTTAAGGAACCTCTCAGTTTACGATATTTGTTACCCTCTTTTTAATGCTGTGGAAATGTTGAACCATTATAAAAGTAAGTTATTACTTTTGCTGTAACGTCCACCTGAATTGAAGTGTTAAGTGTATGTACTGAACATTCAGCAGTGTGAGGAGTTAAGTCGGTGCAGTGTCTGGTGAGGAGCGGCCGGAGGCGCGCCCCGATGGCCGGTGCAGCCCTGGCGCGCTAGATCGATCCCGCCACACGCCAATTCGGCGGCGGGCCTCACTCCGTAAGTGCACCCTTTATTGTATGTAGGTACCTCTACCATGCATGCCTATTCCAGAAAAGACCCTGCGTTGATAATCTCCCACGGCTCTGTGCAACGGAAACGCGCCCGATGGAAACGGCGGACGATAATATTCTGCAATATCGAACACGAATTGCCTCGTGCATTCAATATGAATACTTACTCGTACCTGTAACTATCGATTCATGGAGCACTGCCAAACGTATTGTTTTCTGTTTTTCTATAAACAAAGGAACACGCATGTATTCTATAAATTAATGAAGCCTGGGCGTTTGGGTAGGTACGCGAAGTACAGCGGTAACCGCTACGAAAATTCTTTCACCAAAATACCGCAATCATAAAACAGCATGGCCGGCGGCTAATATTTATTTACATTACGCTATAGCTACTATACGGCCGCGGAGAAATATTGACGGAGAACTATTAGAACTGAAATGTTTTTAGCTGAATACGGGTGGGACAGTCTGTATAAAGGGTTGCAGGGTCAATAGAAGTGATATTAAGTGTACGCACAGGATTCCCTGCCAAAATTTTATTTATCGAATCGATTTCTTCGCTTCTCCATCGTTTACTTAAGAGGTAGAGTTTGCTACGACGAATCTTTATCGTATATAATAACATTGCAAACGTCTGTCATTATAGCAAAGTATGACAAAATATATTGACTCAGGTGTGTCATTATGCACCTACTTTATTATTCATCAACCTCGTTGAACGAGATACACATAGGTACACAAAAATGTGGCTTTCCTTCGTTTTCCGGATATAATAAAAAGTCTACTCTAAATTTAGACACTAACCATATTGTAAAGTGAGGTACAAATCAAATGAGGGCGCTATTTCCTTCATAGCGGTTACATTAATGTAACAGGTAGGTACTTTTACTCAAATATATATGGTAACAACTTTACATTAATTTTTTGGTTTCACCTGTTTTCTACTGTTTGTTGATATAGATATAATTTTTTAGTTGTGTAGCTAATAAGCTAGCAACCTATAATTATCTAATTAACAAAATTAAATAACAAAAATAGTTTTATTTTCTTAATTATCCAGTTATTAAATTTTTCTTTGCATGTAGGTACTCATTTCTATTTGGAAAACGCTCATAACTGTAATTTCTCTTATAAACTCGTTTTAATAATAGTACCTAAAGGATAAAAGGCGTAAAGCGAGAACAATTTCGAAATATCTGATTCCGAGCAGAGCGCTCGTGTCGTCAAATTTGAGACGAAAAAAATACGAAACCATGGAGCGAGCTCGAACACAAAGAATTTTCATATCAATTTAGTCAACCTAAAAGAATTCAGCGAAAATAATAAAACAGATTTTTTCACATTATCCGGTGGTTAATGAGCGTTTATTAATACATTTTCACCTTTTAGTAGCGTCAGTATGAGTAAAAAAAGGCTTAAAGCGGGGGTGAGAGGTGTGTGGGTAGTACCTACTAGGTACCTAGCACATACGAATTATTGTCACGCGCGCAAAATCTCTGCACGTCGCAGCGTACGTACCTAAGCATTACTACATACACTATAATTTATATTTTATAGCTCTACCAAGATTTGCTGAACATCACGCAGGTTGATTTATGAAGATTATTGCTTACGCTGTGGATTTGCGTGCTTTTGCATAAGAAGCTTATGGTTTTCTATTATAATAATATATGGTCGATATAACAACGTGGCAATAGTTTTAGCTAGGTTTAAGTTATTTTAAGTCTTGACTGTTTTTTATAATGATTTATTACCAATAAACTCGATTTGTATTGAATAAGATTAAAACAATGTAACTTTGGTAAAATATGCTATCGTTCAAAATCAAAATTTCTGCGTCGAATCAGCCAACTGACCGAACACACCCGGGGCGTTACTGGCATGATTTTATACAATGTCGAATTCAGAATATACCTACGATACATTAAATACGAGCTTACAATATTATTTTACATTAGCTTGTTAAAGTCCCTACGGTAATTAGTGACGTAAAATGACTTGTGTAAGCATCATTTGCTTCTGGTTGTCACTTTCGTGTAGCAATTTGGAATCAAGTATTGTATTACTCGCTTAGTGCGTGTTTATACTAACTAAATTAGCTTCACATCAAGAGGTACTTAATCACACGAGTATAATTCAGCCAGAGTTTTCAAGAAAGAAGCTCTGTTTATACAGAATTTATAAAAAAATAACGACAGTAAAATGAAGCGTTCTCTTATACTTTTTGTTACTAGCTGATGACCTAAGTAATTATACCGAGCTAATGATTTTATTCAATGGATGCATTCTGGCATGAGGCAGTAAGCTACCATATTATATCCATGTGTCGCAGTGGATATTGCCTCGTCGGGTCATGAACCTCTTGCGTGGTCTTAGGTAGATCGTGACTTGGTTGCAAGCCGGTCTATTTGAAATCATAAGATTTTTTGCTGTAATTAAGGACATCGTTACCGCAAACCTAACATGGGGAGTTATAAAGGTTTGATAGCAACTATTTTGATTAATTGAATGATGAAATGAGAATAAAAAAATAATACTTTAATTTTCGAAGCAGCCAGTTATTTCGACGTACCGCATAACATAACTGAAACTTGCAGATTTTTACCTAAAGAATGTTTATTTTTATCAAACTTGGAACAAACAATTGACAAAGACAAGATATAACTTTTCTTATTATAACAAAGGGTTTAGACTACGAAATCTGTCAGGCTTATTATGTTCGGTTATCATGACACAAATTCTTCCAAGAGGCATGCGTGCTTAAATAGTTTTTTTTTTAACTCACTTGTGACAAGAACCAATGACATTTCAAGGTATCTTCTAATCCCAAAGTACGGGATGTTGCTGCAAAGTACCAGTTGCTTGGAGTTTATTCTCGGGATTGTGGAAAAAAGTAATTGTGATACCCACATAGAAAAAACTTTTAATGAAAATTAACCGACTTCAAATAAAACCAAACATCAACCATGCAACCATTATGACTGATCTCTGAGGTAGATAACTAACATTTAAGAATACAAATTGAGAATCTTGAACCTTGAGAATTGTTTTTTCATTATAGTCAAAATATTCTAATTTTCAACGTCAAAAAGCAAGTTAATAAATAATAGAATTTATTCAAAGTTCAAAATTTTATTATTTATACAGAAATTATTAGAAGGTTTATAAATAAATTTGCCTTAAAGTACCTGTGTACCAAACTAGTATCCTTCAGAAAGATCGATTTCTATTATTCGCTGTAAATTAACTTTTTTTCAAAAAATATAAATGCTTATTTTAAAAACGTGTTCTTTTTAAATTATTAATGAATATATTAAGCAGCCTATGAGGTAAGTTTATCATAAAAAAACTAATCCGGCTTTTATCTGGACGAGCCCAATCTTAGTATCGTAAAACGGGGTGAGTAGGGTCAAAATTAAAGTTCCAACCTCGATAAAAAATATTGTCATGTACCTATGGCAAGTTTATTTTTATAGACAAAAAATGTTTCGGCGGTACCAATTTTATTTAATAATGATTAGGTACCTGTCGTTTAGTATCAAAGTTTAAACAACAAGCACTATAATATAAGCAAATCCCAGCTCACCCCGCTGTGGGGTCAGAAGGAATAGGAACAAATAAAAAAAATATGATAACAAATTACCAGATAAAGGAATCATAACGTGTCAAAAAATATAACTAAACTACTCAAAAAGCAAGCTGAGCCCTATCCCTATCCCTTGTCCTCTCGCAACCCCTTCGCACACGCAAAATACTTTAAGATTTTTTAGAAAATATGGGACCGAAAGGTGATATTTTTAGAACTGACTGATGACGCTTTTTATTTAATACTACGCACGAACTGAAATACTTCTTTTTCAAATGCCAAATGAAAAAAAATACAATGTTTTTAAGAACTGCCCGCCTATGTTACTCTTTTGACCTAAAGTAGGCAAGTAAAGTGCCACATGGAAATCCTGTAATCGATTTGCGGCTTTCGGCCAAAATTTGCGTCGTACAGCGCCCACTAAGAGAATCATACCCCAATTTTCTTATAGTGTACCTAATTTTTCGGTCACAAAATATGTCTCGACCGCATTTGATATAAATCCTACGAGAACTGTGTGTTGCCGATTCATACCGATTTTTCAATAGTAATTGAGACGATAACGCCAACGGGCTAGAGACGGTTTTCGTGTCAAAATGGACACTAGAGGCTCTGTTCCCGCATTCATGCTCACTAACAACACAATAAACATGCGGTTACATTTCACATGTTTAATGAAATTGTGACACAACTATTAATTTACGCTTTAATCAGCGGTTGATTTCAATTATTACTATTCGTGTGACTAGTTTTGGATTGTGTCCCTTATTTTGTTAATTGTGCGGTTAGTTGTGGTGTATACTCGTACGTTTACAATAACAGAAAATTAAATAATGTTTTATGTAGGTAAATACCTCTTTCCACATTTATTTATTTAATCTTTAATATTTATCTGCTATTCTCATTGACGTGCTATTCTAAATAACAAAGTCCTAAAAATTGTATTCTTCAAAAGTGTTAATACTTAATAATGATAAAAATATCTTTACAAAAAACATAGGTCAACTTTAAATCGATCTCAAGATACATCATTTTTTGCATTTTTGGTTGTTTTAAGCTAAATCTACTGTTTAATTAATAAAAAATATCAAAAATATAGCAATCAATCAATCATTTATTCACAAGAACATAATTATGGTTTACATAGATGGTATTATAAGCAAGTATCAGTCCCTTAATATATTCAGCCATTTGAGGCGCGAGACATGTTTTGACCTAACATTAATCGGTCAAATTGTATATAATTTAATTAATACTATTAGAAAACAGTAAAATTAATTAAAAATATATTTTGTTTTCAGAACCGTCAAGGGTAAACAGATTGGTCCCGTCATCTCTTTCGATCCATAAGTGATTAAAATAATAGAAATATTGAAATACCACTTAATTGTAATCAATATCAGTTCGTTTTCATTTTAATGAGAAAAGAAATAGACACCTCTTACCTAAATAAACTTTTAAGGAAAAAATCCCTTTTTTCATTTGTGCGTTCATTTAGAGAGACTATGGAAACAATCCTCCGTCTTGATACCTATTTAATTGGTAGATGCCTTAATTAAAGTAAAATAATTACATTGAGATTCCTGTCCAGGGTTGACTACCTCACTACCCTCTCAATATTCATGACTGATGTTCCGAGATCAAACTTGACCAAGATTAACTTCGTTATTTTCGTCTTTAGTATCGAACATTCATACATCCCCCTCGAATCAATCTTAGCTAAAGTGTTTTAGATAGGTAGGTTCGTCAAAAAATTTGCTATTAGCTTGGTATTAACAATAACGCATTTCATGGGCAAACTGTGACAGCCATGAATGCTTTGCAAGTTTAACGAATAATATACAACCAAAACTTAATATTTCATACTCCCCGAATATTGGTTATGGAACCCTACAAAGCGCACGGCTCGACACACATTTGCAAGGCAAAATCTTCTCTTGTACGGGAGCGGCATGCTCATTGAGGCACACTAATGTCACATATTTACACTGACGACAGCAACCTCTGGTCTGGAGTGCAGTGGATGAAACTGATGAGAAAATCCGGCTGGATCAGAGCTCACGCCTTTAAGCTATTTGGCTCTACTTCTGATTAACTCTATACATATAAATGGAAACGGATTGCATTCAACATAGATTACGTGGTGTAGTTTTAACTACAACGACCACTAAATTTATAAATGAATGTTTGCGAATGAGTGAATGATTGCGAATTACTTCGACGTGTCGACCACGATGCAGTGGCCATGGTCACGAGTAGACCGTAGGGTATCACAATCGTTTAGCTGAGCGACTTTTTCGAACTCCTCCTATGTTCAACAATTAGGAGAGAATACGATGAAAATCAATAACAAAACGGAAGCTATATTTTTGTTCAACATTAATACTTCAATACAACCACATCAGGAAGACATGTAAATTTTGTGTTACTGGACCAGGGTTGACCTATTTCCTGTTATATTACCTGATCTATAAACTTAGATGTTACACATATACAACCTTACCTGTATATCGTAATTTTTTTAGGAATCCGTCAATGCGGAAACTCCATTAGACGCGGTAGACTGAAATTCTATTGGGAACATTAGATTGTTATTTTATACAAGTTGATGACTTCAAATTGGTAATACAAACCACTTGACTGCGAATCATTTGATAATTAATAGTACTTACCTTTCCGTTATTCGAATTCACCCTTTATTTACGTTTACAGTAAATATTGTACACCACCATCGTGGTCGTCTTTTGTCTTTTCTACCTATTCTCACTTACTTGTTGCAAGTATTTGAGTGTTTTATTATGTTATAATACACGGATACAAGCGAGCTGTTGAAGATGGTTTGCAAACGGGAATACGCGCATATTTTTGCATACGATTGCAGGGAAACGCTCGTATAAGCGCGTATTTCAACTTGTGTTTGTAAACTACTTACATATATTCTTTGCTGCCCGGCACCTGCAGGAGCACAGGCATATGGGTACCTCAAATTACGCTTTATCTGAAACCGCTGTAAGTTTGTAATCAGCGTTGGCACAGATCGCTACGGTGCGGCATTACGCACGTATATTTCGGATGTGCGAAGCCAACTCTGTAACAGTTTTACGGAGCAGCCCGTATAATTCAATTTTGATTAGTTTGTAAACAGTAATGCTCAATTTTAACCACTTTTTATAGCTGCCCAAAAAGTGCCTGCGGCAATTAACGAAGAGTGAGTCAGCGTGGCATTGTTTCCGATTCTTGGCAACAAGCCCGGCCGCGACGTTGATATCGACTTCTAATTAATAGAATCCCTACGAATATCTTATAGAATTTTTACAAACAATCCATGAAATCTATGCCGACACCCACGATAAAAAATTAAACCGTTTTCACATTATTTTTCAAGTGAACTTAAGTTCTGAGAACAAGCCAGAAACGTCGCGGTGCTTATCGCTTAGGAATCCTTAGAAATAATTTAGTTTTGATGTGCATTCAAAATTCTATTAAACATGCTAACTTCCACTGGATAATAACATAAAACCTAATTATTATTGAAACTATGTGCACCAGTTAAAATAAAGTCGGTCACATGTTCAGACTTGACGTTGCGGCTAATTTATGTGGAGATTAGCCAGGCACACGTCAGAGCGTTGAATATTACGTTCATACGATTGTTCAACTTAAATCTACTTTCTGTAAAGCTGCAAGTTCTCATGCCCGGCGGCATGCATAATTAAAACGTCAGTACGTCAGATACGGATAAAAGTTAAAAGCGGGGCGTAGAAAGTTCTGCAAAAGTTTAGTTGAGATAGGATGGCGAAGTCGAAGTTACAGTTTTTATTGGAAAATGTTCAATATGATGTTTGAAAAAATACTCATAGACGAGGAAGCTTGACTGTGTGGCCGAGGTTACGAAGACGCAAGCGGCACGCTCGCTGCAACAGCCGTTTACGCTGCCGGAGGATGACGTCACGACTCACAAGCTGATATCAAATCAAGGGCGTCTGATAATCAACGTACTAATTTTTCGTAAGCTCTACCCATTTCAGACGGAAGTGCGAGTATGATTAATGGCGATACTAATGTATTGCGATTCACCAGTCATCGTTCGCTAATGCGTCCTGCTGAAAATCGTTTAGCGACCGCAAATCAGTTTTTACTAACACATCATCCAACTATAGACCTACGTTTTATATTCAATTACTTAAATGAATGAAAGATACGGAGATAATGGAATTGTTTCATTTGTTTTCTGTGCACTATTTCTGTTAAATCACTCGCAAATTGTAATCGTACCTAATCATGGTTCGTCATCATGACTGTGCAAACTATTGCGCAATCATAGGTAAGCAAAGTACTAACTAGACTATCACCTTTACCAAAGTGCAACGAAACACTGTACTTAAAAGCGCCAATTAATCCGAAGTTCATCAAGTCACTATAAGGCCGAAAAAACGTATAGTTTTGTATTTCTCGATGTTACTGACGTCTCTATTGTACTGATACAATTGTTTCCCTTATATCCCAGCACATCTCATAAGCATAGTTTGTTTCAGTTAAAATGACGAAAAGTACTTAAAACCAACATTTATTGTTTTGATTGTTATCTTCAAGTGGAGTTGTAAAACCATTATGCAGGTAGTCGCAAAGTATACCGTGAAAAAACAGGTACCTACCGATACACCTGCATAATTGTTTTACAACCCCACTTGACGATAATAATTAAACAATAGATGTTGGTTTTAAGTACTTTTCGTCATTTTAACCGAAACAAACTAAGCAATTAGTAACATTGAAAACGAACGATATGACGTCACATTCGCGCTACTGCGGCGTCTGCGCTGCGCACCGCGTAACACTGCCGTTTATTTAAAAATGAAACGAAATGATTTCCGATCGTAGTAAATTGTGCTGTAGGTAAACCACGCTTTACGCGTTAACAGATGTTACTTGTTCCAGATTTTTAATGCCTAGTTTTTGAGTTAAACTCGATAACGTTGTGATCACAAAGGTCTGCTCACAAAGAAAATAAATGTTACGACGTAAACACCATGGAGGCACGTACGTAGGAACATCAAAATGAGATTTTCAAATCCCATTGTATACGGGCATTATGATGTAAATTCATATTTTGTGTTTCAGGTTAATCTTTCGCAAGGCAATATTTCCACATTAAATTGCCATGAGATATTATTTACACAGAATGTGAAATCTTGCTAAATTATGCATACCTATTTATGTTCATATCTAAAGCTCTCAATTACAACAACCAACCCACATGCGTTTTTCAACTGTGTCAATTAAAATTGATTATTTTTCTACCTCATGAACATCTTTTACATGTCATTTTCTGTACTCAGAAAAATCGTAAGATAACAGCTTCTTCTTCTCATCTCTTAGTTTGTAATTAATATTTATTTATTAATTAAAAATAACAATACATTAATACACCAGGATCTAAAAGTTAACTAAATATAGAAATCTTAAAACTAAAGTCTCAGTCTTCAATATGTAACTTTTTACATTTTAAATTTGCGAAGGGATAGGAAATATTTGTGAATACAAAAAACGTTTACTACATTATTTTCATACTAAACATGCTAAATATGTTTCTACAGGCAGCTCTCGGTCTCATATTATTTCTAAGTAAAATAACTTTATTTTACTTACTCCAAACAATACGAGATCGGGTTTATGTAAGTAATTGGCTTCATTTGGGAATGATTTCAGCTGAGTTTAGATTTAATTAAATGTTCTTGGGTTAGGATAACTGATAGGTGTTAGTAAATGAAGCTCGTATTTCATAGCTTAAACATATAGAGGGTGTCTCATTGAAATCGGTCAGTATGGGAAAGTCTGAAACTATAAGACATACGAAGATCTGTTCTTAGGCACCATGTCATCGATTTTAATAACATGAAAAACTGCGGTCATACATAAAAAAAAACCTGTACTCAGCTCGGAAATCGAACCCGCTTGTTTCGAAAAAAAAAACTTACACTATTTCTATTTAAATATCGATTGTGTAGGTCTTAAGCAGTAAATAGTTCTATGAAACATGTCTAAAATGAATAAAATGCATTGTTTTCACATACTTTAATTTATTTTAGCAGGTGTTCGCTGTGACCACCGTTACAATATTCAACAAGTTCAGGCATGTAAAATTTTATTGTCTCCATGGTTGTTTGTACCTCTTTGCTGGTGTCGCAACTTGTTACATTCACCACATGAAGATACAAAATGCAATTGTAAGATCGTTACCTAAACGTGTTGAATATTGTACCTATTGAAAAAAAACGGAGGTCACTTCGAACACCTACTAAAATAAATTAAAGTTATGTCAAAACGCTGAATAGAACTTGGCACGCATTAAGCGATTGTGATAACCCCCCCCCCCCCCCCCCGCAATCGTTATTTTAAAACATGATCCTTGTTAAAACCTTTGTTACCTACTATCATTCAGAGAAGTCAAATGTATTCGCATGTACAAATTTGTGTATACACATATGTGTGTGTGCGAATATAATTTGAAGTCGTATTTATTTATAAACTAGCTTCTGCCCGCGACTTCGACTGCGTAGAATTATACATAAAAACCTTCCTCCTGAATCACTCGTCTCTATCTATTAAAAAAACCGCATCAAAATCCGTTGTGTAGTTTTGAAGATATAAGCATACATAGGGATATAGGGACAGAGAAAGCGACTTTGTTTTATACTATGTAGTGATTAACATATTGATGAAAAATGTCCATACCTGAAAGTAGGAATTGTTATGCATGAGTGTTGTGCCGTGCATTCGGAATCCAATTAGTTTTATTCTTTTGTTCGCTTGTTATTGAAAATAAAATAATTAGTTTGTAGCCTGCTCTAGGGTCTCATGAACAATTTGGTTCCAGGTTTTCATGCCCGCTAACAATTTCAACACTCGGAAGCCAGGGGAAAGAGGGTCATTTACTTAAATAAAAGTCCCCGCTCACGCCCTCTTTCGGCGGGTGTCTTGTGTCCAATTAGAATGACATAAAATAGCGGCCATTTCATAAAGTGTCTCTTGAATCTTTTTAAAAAGACGGGCCGTAAAGCCAACGGACGTTTTTGCTTTTTATAAAGTTTAAGTATTAATTAAGTTAACTTTCAGATCATAACGATGACTTAGTAGGTCAAATCACAAACAGATTTAAAAAAAACCTAGATCACTGGATTATAATCTTTACTTAAATATACTGACGAGGAAAAGTAACTGCTGTTATTTTTCCTTTGATTTTGGGCGTTTCGATACATGTAGAAAAGTAAGCCGAGAAAGCGATCATTATGCATTATTATTATGATGTCTTACGATTTCAATTAAAACAAATGCATTATTTCTTTCCTTATCGTGTAATTCCGCCGAATTAAAATCATAATGAAATGGTAATACTTCACGCATTCTTTGTTCGTTAATTTGAATCTTAAATAACCATTGCTAATTTAGATAACAATAATATTGCCACATTAATCGGCGAGCATTTTAGTTGAAATATCGTTTTCATTGCGTACGATAGGGCCTGATGTAGATTTAATATTGAGCAATTATAAAATAACCAACGAAAAGGCGTGGCTTGCCCCATTGTTATCTTCGTGGGCCACTCGTCCGATCCATGTCATCGACTCCTCTGTTGAATAACGAGCAAATCGTATGATTTGTATATTTTGTCCCTATTCAAATTATGATAAGAGTTACAGAGAATCGTAGGTGCTAATCATCCAGGAAAAGCTTCCGTAGACAAGGCTATTAGTTATCAGAAGCTCCTCCCACGCCTTCAATAATAAACCAGTACGGGTTTATCCCGGCTTAGTTCGACGAATGCAAAATTTTAACGCTTTTAACATTTTATCGACAACGAACCACATGACGAATAATCATACATTAGTCTATATATTTAGTTAACACTTAATGTTATGTGATCGCGCTATCAACTGATAACTATGGCACCATATCGCAAATAAAAGGTCAAAGCAATCATAGCGTCCCATTTTCATTCGAAATAACAAAGAAAGTTTTGTGCGTTCGAGTTACTCTAATTTAATTTTTCAACGGATTTGAACTTGACTCGCGTTTTAATGTATTCGAATAAGTCGTTATCGTTATATGCACAAGAGAAGATTAATACGGCGCTGCGCACCGACAATCAATCTTCTGAATAAGAATAGCATAATATTAGCTTTTCCGTCGTTATGCCGTAGCGCAAATGGAGATCCCAGGTAGAATCTCATGCTCAGTGAGAAGGAGGTAATGCCGACAGCGAGCTTCTTGAAAGAGCGCCGTCACGGCTCTACCTAATGTTCACTCGCATAAAACGCTTCCGACAATCGCAGCTTTCGCATAGTTGCAAACAATTCGATAAACACAAGTGGTGGAAAATAGGACAGTTAAGGTTGCCGCTGACTTGTTTTCGTCGCAAGTAGGTATAACAGTGTGCACAATAACAAGTATCGTGGTTGGACTTTGCGTTACTGGTTTCACGAGAGTACTATTTACGTGATTCCTCGAAATGCTCTGTTGATTTTATTGATGGACAGTAACTATAGGGCTACTCTTCTCTTGGTACAATATATCCGCCTGTAATAGCTGCAGAATTACATGACGTAATGACCGTGGTCAACCTAGATTACAGGGTACTGTCGCCTGGACGTACATCTACTATCAATGTATGTAGTCATGAAGGTTTAAAGCTAATTTAATAACACCAAATTGCAAAGTGCTTTTTTTTCAGCACCTATAGGTAATAAAGCAAGGGATAGTCCAAAAATAAACTAGTTTACTACCTGGGAACTATCTGAAAATATTTTTACCGTATCTCGTAAAGATTTATTAATAGTGTGGTTCCTGGAGATTATTAATGCGCTACTAAATGTATTATCTGGGTCCACAGCACAGCGCTGCCAGCGTAACTTGGAGTTAAGCAAGTACACTCAATGCTAACTGAGTTCTAAAACGAGCTTCAAAGCAATGACTTTAAGGTCGAAAATTGGATGCACCTGTAAATCCAATAAAGACAAAGATGATAGTGAGTTTTAGCAGATCGACTACAGTACAGTAAAATACTAAACAGGGACGTGAAAATTAATCTGCTCGCTTTACGTGCAGGTTCGTGTACATTAACCTGAAATTGTTTATTTATTTTCACCCGACGTCCATAAAATAGGTAGGTACATCTTATCTTATGTTTATTTGACAAACATATACGTTTATGGTTTGAAGTAAAGTGGAAATGAGATGTTGCCCGTATATTTCGTGCAGACTTTTATTGCTTCGTTTAATTAAAAATGCGATGATTAAGAAATTCTAATAAAGTTTAAAACTTGAGTTTATGTATTCCTACGTCGTAGAGGCTTCTTAGCTTCGAAATTCCGCTGGGAAATATAAGCTTTGATCACGGTTTTCCAGAGCAATTACTACTGGTCTAGTGAAGCTAGAAACCAGTCCTACTCATCTAAATTACGTGAAAGGTAAGTACAATAACATCATGTTTTATAGTTAAGGGGTTTACAATTTCTAATATACTAGAGTTAAAAATAAATTAATGATCTTTTCTTATGTTATTAGAATTAAAATTAAGTAGATATTTAATAATAAAACACTTACTGTACATAATAACAACTAAGAGATAAAAGTAATGGACTTATAAAATGAAGCAACCTACTATAGTCCATCAGATATGTGCACCATTTTTATGACAGTTCCTACCTACATAAAAAAAAACAATATGCTTGATCTTATAAGCACTTGTCACATTGACTCCCAAATGAAAAGCCTATATTTAGAATTGAACATTGGGGCGGTAAAGGAATTTTTCAGTGAAATTGACATGAAAGACCGTTAATTTTAAATACCTACCTTTAAAATGGTAGTTTACCTTAGTTATTTCCAAATGTCATTGACACCTTTCAACAGAGCCCTTTAGCCCTTTAGTAATGCGAGTGGACAAGAAATCTGGCTTGTCATTAATCAATGGAGCCATCGCAACCACAGTAATGGACCCTCGTTGAAATTCCACGCGAAGGATCATACGGGTTAGCCCTTATCAATCAAATCCCGTGGCCATTAGCCGATGCCTAAATTTACCTATTATTATAACAGCACTAAATATAACTTTTGCAGAGATTGCTCATCCTGCTGCGATGACATCTACAGCCATTGAACTTGACCTTAATGACTAAGATAGGGATTTATACGGCATGAACTACTAACTAACCATTTACATGCGTTACATTTAGACAATATATATATATGTACTGGTAGATAACGGGGTATCTTACGAAGTTATATGGAGCGTTAAAGTCTGTTGACCAAATCGGTGATCTGAAAAAGCTTTCTATAACAGTTTCCTGACACTCAATCATCATATATCTTTGCTAGGACTTGCATTTTTCCGAAACACGAAAGCCTTTTTAGCTTAAAAGAGTAATAAACACATATATTTATTTTATCTATTTATTTTTTGCCTTCATGTACCTACATTTTGTTTATAACAGTTCAACAGTTCTCAACTTTAACGAAATACTGGCCATTTCTACACAAAATATGATCAACACCCGGTCAATATTTAACCTCTAAAACTTTTCTATGTAAAAGCTTGATCATCATTGCTATTGCGATCGACAAAAATAAAAGATAGTGTGGGCGTGTAAACTTCTGAAACTTCCAATCGAAATTATAGCCTTTATAAACCACTTAAATTAATATCCAAACATTAATGTTTTGTGGCGAGAGATGTTTTAATCAAGTAAAATTAAACGATATATATCTTAGTACAAGGAATGGATGTAGACGATGTCGCGAGCAACAGCCAGCAATTTAATATTTGCTTTTAGCTTTAAATACATTCATGCGTTGTAATGCGTTCAAATGCAATATGCGAATTATTCGACGCCCAGAGTTGATGTTATGTTATGCTATTCCTTTATTACCTATTTTCGACTTCTGCTGCTGACGTATGTGTATGTACGACGCAGGTACTATTTTAAAAGTTACTTTGTGTTTTTAATACTTATATTAATAAATTGATTGCGTGATTAATAAAATTGATCAATAAAAATACTGTCAAAGATTAGGCACAGGTTATCTATCTAATTATGGAACGGAATTAGTATACAGCGAAAATAATAATTCGTCAAACTTATCACAAAACTAATTCCTTGACATAAATTCATTACATACGCGTTTGTTTACCGTACACATATCACAAACTCAACAAATTAAAAGCGTCAAGATTCGAAGGAATAATTTGCTGTCGAGATTGAAATTAGCGTCGTAGCTTGTAATTAATTCAATTTTCCCATTTCTGCCGTAAGTGATCTTGCTTGTGATTACGTCACCTCCAAGAGCGAGGGTATTTCTTCCCCGAAACATGCACTATAGATGGGCTTTTATAATTTCCTTAGATGGCGCAAATATGACAAAACGCAACCTACTGACTGTCACAATTTCTCTTAGGGTGCATAACACCTTGAGAGTTGGGATTTTTGGGGAAGATCTATGTTCAGCAGTGAACGTTTTCCGGGTGATGAGGATAATGTTACGATGCCACTACTAAATTATGATTTATTTCAGTACACTATTAACTGACTTCGTCTCAAATTGGTTTCTCTCCAAGCCAGGTTTTACGTTACTACGATACAGGCAAAAAAAATATATATTTGGCTATGCCTTTTAATTTAGCCAGTGTCATGTCGATTTATCTCTAGAAAAATCAGCGAAGGCGAAAAAGTATCAGTTGCTATTCCTGAAAAAGGAGCTAAAACCAAACAAAACCAAATACCGCAATGTTAGGTAGTAATGTTAATGACATGTTAATAAATAAGGTTGTGATAAACTAATTAGACAAACTAGATTTTTACTTTAAATTAAGGCTACGAGATATAATATAATCTATTGTACAAATTAAGCAAAAATTCAGTCAGACCTGGAGCGAAACCAATTTGAGACTACCTACTACCTACATAGGTAATAGTCGAAAAAGTACCTACATATTTCAATAATTCCAAACAGATACAAAATTCTAAAAAAAGCAATACGTCTGACTGCGAACATTTAAAAAACGCACGATGGAAAATAAATGTAAAACATCCCATTTTTTTATCAAGGCAGGTGTGCGGAAAATCAATCTGTACACATTTTAACTTTGTAACGCCATTACATTTCGACGCACTTTAACTAAATTTTCCTGAAAATAAAATAAAAGAATAACGATAAAAGGCTTTAATGGAACCTGTCAATACATTAACGAATTGAGGAAAAGCTGTCGTGTTACAATTATATTATTGCGTGGTATTAAAATTTAAAATAATATAAAATGAATGTTCATATTAATTTAATTCACTGTTTTCGACTTTTCGATAAGTCTGTTGTTATGAAACCTAAAACAAAACGGAAAACAAAGCGTCTAGGCTACTTATGTGTATTTACTGGCTATGAGGCCTGTGAGGCAACTGAATTTGTTTTTTCGCCGTGACGCTCTGATCCGTTGATCACATTTCAATCGGCTCTGTTTGCTTTGTGCAGATGCCAATGCAGTTTGTATTTACGGCATGAATGAATCGACACATTAAAAATAGCACTAATGAACTTCGAGGAAGCTGATGGAGCCAATTGGGTTCACAAAATGGAGTTATTAATACAACTGAGGTGATTTTAAGAATAGATTTCAAAAACATGAATTATAAAGCCTGTTGACTCACCCGGAGCTTTGTCGCGTTACCTTAACAGTTATAGCAGGGTCATTTTTTGTATTAGCACAGAGGTGACAATACAACTATTAAAATATCTGAATTAGTCGCCGCTAGAATATACCTACCAACCATGAATAAACTTAGTAGACCATGAACGAAACAAAATGATTCCATCATTAAAAATAATCAGTTCGTGCCAATTATCACTTCTTTTGTTCTACATTGTTAAATTTTTTGAAATAATTACTGTAAAAGAAATTCCCTCCCAATTTTATTACCACAAAATTTAATATAGAAATAAGCCAGCACTACGTAAAATATTATTAAGGTCATAAAATATTTACTGTTACTCTTCGCTCGTATCTTTGTCAATGTCTGGATAAATGTTTGACAGTGCGCGACTTGTATTCATTAAATAAGGAATTCGTATTTCCTACCCGTGTCTAACACCACTTTATATAATATTATAATGTATACATGTAATATATTTATAACTCTGCCTTTTAGGTTTCTGTGTCTAAAAATAAAACATACATACTTGTAAAATCGTGTTACAGAGTAAGTGGTTCTGTATACCTACTTGCATACATGTAATGGTGGATGTATGTAGAACATTGACAGAATAAGAAAAATGTCGGAAATGAAAGATAGTCTTAGCAAAAGGAAAAAATATTATGATACCAAATCCGCCGCCAAATTTTTTTACAAATGTTTTAATAGGGGAGGTGGAAGGTCTATATTATTATTTTAACCACATTTCAACTAAATAAAGGACAATAAGGACATCCTCAATCAAGAAGTAAAAAGACAGACGGGAGAAACGAAGAAGTGGTAATTAATCCATTGGCAAGTGGGCAAACATTAAACAGTAAGTAAGTAAGTAAATGCTTTATTGTACAAATATAAAGAAACAGATACAATTTACAAAAAAATAAAAATAACATTAATACATGCACAAAGGCGAACTTATCCCTATAAGGGAGGGAATAATGTTTGTTATGACGATGATGAAGCATGAAGCAATATTTGTATCACTACCATCGGCCTAGCAGTCTACTGCTGGATATTCGCCTTACCTTAAACGCATGATTTCATCCTGTCTTCGATATACCAAAGCATTAATAAAACTAAAAAGCAAGTCTTTATAAAGTAGAGATACACCCGCTAATGGAGACATGTAAATTCGGACGAGTATTAGTCCCTCGCTCTTAACTCTTAACCTACACACACACTATCGAAGAAATTGATTCCTGGCCCAGCGTAAAATACAACGTTCTCGACAGTAAACGTTATAGTACGAGAGCCCACGACCAAAATTTTTGTCTCATAGCAATACGGCCAAAACCGCATCAAATCGATAGATACGATTATCCTGAACTCGAAAATACCAATATCAGACATTTTCCGCGTAGCGTTTGATCTGACCGAATTTTCAAAATTGTCAAAGAATTTTACCGAACTGCATCATAGCAATATGTCTGATTTGCAGACTGTAGTTGAATGATAGTTCTGAGATACCGGAAACATATTTTTCAGACGTTAGTGGTGTAGCGCAAACCCGTAAAATCACTTAAAAAAATTAAAAATGAGACAAAAAAAATGTCTCATAGCAATACGTCTGAAAATCTTTTTTATTAGTAAATTTTGGTTATTTGATGCGAACAAAACAATTTTCAGACGGAAATGTGAACGCATTAAATTTTGAGACCGTTTTGAAAATGTTAACAAATTTTACCGATCGGTATCATAGCAATATGTCTGAAAATTGTTGGACATGATAAAATAAGTTGTCCACATGTGCAAAAAATTTATATCAGACAAATTAAGTGTAGCACCTTCTCTATCAGACAACTTTTCGATACTCAGATATCATTTAAAAATCGTATTGAGGCATCTTGAATTCTCTGTTACAAACCAATGAATACGTTGCGACCCTGAATTTATTAGATGATAATTAACAAAGAATTTACCCGAAACCGTAACATTTAACAGAGGCGTCGGCCAGGCGACTCCGAAACGTTATTTTCGTTTTTGGGAGTATATGCTACACTTAAAGTGTCTGAAAACAGGTTTTTGGTAATCCTGGCAGCAATACGAAAAGTTTTTTTTTTTTTTTATCCGTATTGCTATGATACAGGTCGGCTAAATTTGTTGACATTTTCAAAAATGCGCTCAGGCTATATGCTACGCGCAAAATGTCTGAAAACAAACTTTTTCGTAATACAATTATAAAATCTATGTACATTTTCACTATCAGACGTATTGCTATAATACCGACTGCCTTTTTTTTTTGACACAGCAGAAATGGCCTCCCACGCTGTTGCTACACTTTCGACCGTTACTACACACCTAGTCGGGTTCAGAATCATACAATCTAACGATTTTATAGGGTTTTTGCCGTATTGCTATGAGACATGGTTTTGGTCGTGGGCTCTAGAACTATTATAATGTTTTCCTTGACATTTCAATGTTCGTCGAGGTAACGTTTACTGCGAAAAGGTTGCAGAGAGGGTTAGGGTAAAAATCAATTTGTTCCATAGATCTTAATTAGCCTATTTTCAAGTTTTTTGCCTTGCTTGGATGTGGTAAAATGGTATGGCTATGATGTTCCATTATGCGGTCAATAGCCAACTGTACAAGTGATTGTTCAATCACTATCAATCATTCAATTTCAAAATCACTATGCGCTTTTATCATTTTATCAATATTTTAACGAAAAATTTGTGCCTGAAATCAACGGAGGTGAGAATACCGCAACTGATTTCAGCCTTTTATTTTTGAACACGAAGTGGCTAACAGCGTCTTGTTTAACTCTGCAATTGTTTACCCACGATATTTTGTGACAAAATAACGCGACGGAATTATGAAGTGTTAACAATCAACAGAATAATTTGAAAATGATATTTCTGAGTTAATACACATACATCCTACTAATATTATAAATGCGAATGTAAGTTTGTTTGTTACGGTTTCACGCGAACTACTCAACCAATCATCATGAAATTTTGTACACATGTTCTTGGAGGTATTAGAAGTAACATAGGATACTTTTTACTAAAACAAAATATCTGCGCGGACGAAGTCGCGGGCAAAAGCTAGTATATACATAAATTATGTCTTCATCCCATACGGGGTAGACAAAGTCTAAAGTAACAGACCACGTTTAGCATGATGTGGGCGTATAGGTGGAAATGGATACCAAAAATAGTGATGGGTTCCTAGCCGCTAAAATTACAATTACAATGTCACAAACCCGAAGATAGAAAAATATATTAAACATTTATCAAAATTTAAGACTATCAAATTTCGGAGATTTGGTATGTTATATTTTTATCTCAAAAAAACATAATTTAAGTAACAATGCTATCACAACAAACCTTCACGAATAAATGTTACCCAGCGCAGTTTCCATTTTCATATAGTTTGCATTTTAACTTGCGTCTCAAAAATGACCCCCATATTCAAAATGTATTTACGTTGAAAAAATATGAGTCGCGCAGGCGTAGTCTTGCTCGTGTGATTACGAAGTAAGAAAATTGGTTTTGTCATTTAGTTAAGAAAAATAATCGCTCAAAATGTATTATAGTGTTACCGCGTAAAAGCGTGTCTGAAAGCTCAATTTTCCTAAGATTTTAATTATTCCTTGATATTATCGTTTATTACTTTTTTAATAATTATGAAAAATCACTACGGATAAATATATTTTCCAAATAGTAGGTAATCCAATTTTTTTAAATGTCAGCTCCATCTATTTGTAGCTCTATAGATTCCCCGCGCCCGTATCTGGAAGCAACACCTCAGTGATTTCGATAAGTCGCGTCAATTTTGTCCAGCTCCGGGGCCGGTGTTTTAGCGAAAACCCCAACAGTCAAGTGGACGAAATTATTGTTAAACGTGTTCATTGTCTTACCGTGTTAATACTTATTGATTGCATCGTAGAACCGATGGCCGTTGGGGCAGTAAGGTTCTAGAGTGGCGACCGCGTACCGACAAGTGAAATGCTGGTAGGCCTCCCGCAAGGTGGACCGACAAGCGATCATCGTGGAGGTCCTTGGGGGAGGCTTACGTCCAGCAGCGGATGACTCGCAGCTATTGACATTGATTAGCAAACTAGTCAGATAAATTTGCTTGTCAGGATAATGATAACAAATCTCCCGTACTCGTACACACAAAAGACAGTTTAAAAATCAACCCTCGTTACGCATATATATTATGTAAATGTCGTGTACCTTTACGTAAGTCATACTCGTAGGAGGTAATTATTAGCTTGTTTTTAAACGATGCCATAAAAAGACTTAATACGTAACTCCAAGAAATCTCCTTCAAACATTGAATAAGTATAGCATTTGCCATTCAGAAATTTTGCAAAGTTTTCTTTTATCTTTGTAAAAACATTAAGCTTAGGTATTCGTTAAAAAGCGGGAGAAGAACCCCTAAGTAGATACCTTTTAAAAATATGACTCTTACAATGAAAAGTTTCACATTAAATCGACCTTACTAATGTAATAAAAAGGCCTGATTTTGCGCGGCAAACATGAAATTTTTCTAACGTACCTACATTTTGCGGAATGGTTCTAATTTGGCAGTTTTGTGTGACAAGTGACAACTAAAGTACAAAAACAAATAACCTACAAACAATTTGAGTGCCAAGATGCCGTGTTGTATTCATCGAATAAAATATACCTATCCTACCAAGATAATTTAATTGGATCTTGGATATTGGAGCAAATAGTACAGCCTGGGAGCCGCAAAACAAATTTCTTCTGTCCTTCAAAATGCGGTAGGTACTAATATAATATGGTGACTTTCGAGACATTCCCACTTTAAAGAAGATTTGCCTTGTACCAGGATTTTATGTGAGTTCAACCTTTTTTTGAATAAAATCGAAAAGAGTTTTTAAATTTGACTGTGTCAAAATGAAATATAAATTACCTAAATCAAAAGCACTAAGGAGTATTGATATCAAATTCGAAGCAAATCACCCCCAAACCAACTTTCTGCCCGTTTAAAACCCTGTTAGGGGATGAATTAGAAGAAAATACGAAACGCTCTTGTTCCATCAATTCTGTTAAAGAATGTTAATGCAAAATTTCAAGTATGTACTTAGATCAGACCAAGGAACCACGTCGACCCATACAAACTTTGCCCCCCTTTTTCACCCCCTTAGAGGTAGAATTTACGAAAATCCTTTCTTATCCTATGTAATATAAATAACACACCTTCCAAGTTTCAGATCTCTACGATCAGCGGTTAAGCTGTGCGTTGATCCGTCAGTCAGTCATTCAGGACAAAGCATTTTATGTGTATAGATAATCTTTAAATTAATAATGATTTGTCCAACACTGGTACCATCACTCTAAACAGAACTATGTAGATAAAGAAGCACCTACTCCTTTTTATGATATACGTATATGTAGTAAGTACCAAAACATTTAATTGATTACCTATATCGGCCATCAAATATGCTCCCGTCGCGTCCAAACAAATGGCTTGCTAGTCAGACTCTAGGGGATACCATGACAGGTAACATAGGTCGCCGATGGTTATTTATGTTAGGCCCGCTATACAGGAATTTATGTGACAATGTTTGGGACCTACCTTGTCTGAAATATAAAAAGTAAACGACCCGTAGGTATGTGTTTATTGATTTTTTCCTAAAACGAACACGCTTTTGTATCGCAGAAACTGTTTTCCAATGGCAATACGTATATTTGACAGGAACATAGCTGAGTTGCCCATAAGTAAATTCAGATTTAAATTATTTCAATGGCTTAAGGACAAAGCATTTTATTCAATCAAAGAATACTTAAAATAAATAACTGCAATACTAATAATTTATAGTTAACATTCATATTTTATTTTTTGTTTTTTGAAAATATAAACCACTTTAGAAAATAAGTTAATGTTTGCATGCCAATTTATTAGGTTAAACGTGTCGCTGGACATCAACACTAAATACGAGATCACTTTTTTACCATGTCTAAAGCAAAATAAATTATTTCATTTCATTTCCTTTCATTCAAAGCTAATCTCATTCCCATGAACAATGAAAATCTATACCGACTTCTGTACGAAATGCACGATAAAGATCCTTATAGAACTTGGTCATAGAATAAACGGTTTACGACATTGCTTTATTACGTTTATTTAAAAATTGTTCACTTTGAACTAAGCGTAGCATAAACAGTGCAGTGCGCGTTCTCAACGAAACGCATCTGTTTGCATCAACCTAAAGTGCATCCGTCAAATATGTCTGTGATCATGCACCGAGTGATAGAATACATGAATATTTATTTACAATTGGATTATGCTTGTTTACTGATCTATCTCTGCTTAAAATCACTGAAACTATACTTGTAAGTTCTATGTTTCGAAAATGTTAGACAAGCATCAAACAAAAACTTGAATAAGACATTTGCAATGTACCTTACTGTTACAAATATTCGAATCGCTACAGAAAAGTAAACTACGAAATTTTCTCTACTCTCAGTTGGTGGGAGAATCCGGAAATTAAGTAACAGTTAATAAATTAAGTTACTCTCGTAAATAGTAGAGCATGGGCTCCGAATATTTAATTACTTAAATGGTTTGCTGCCAAATTTGATAGAGTACAATTTGTAATTATCCAGCCAATTATTGTTTTGGTCCGTCTATTCAGTTACATTTTTAGGATATAATTTCGTCGATGATATCGAAAAAAATAGTCTTAAAAAGTTTAACGGCACATAGTACCATCATAATCATCTTCACAAATCATAAACCATCACCGACCTTAAGTCATATTAGTTTATCTTAATTATAGCACTACAATCCTTGTCAATATGTTCATAGAATCGTAGCCGCCCGTAACTCTCGCGAGGACTGCGATTTGTAATCTTCGTGCAATGAAAAAAAAAGATAATGCCGTCAATATAGGTTGCAGTAGACGTTATCATGTGGTTTGGCCATTATTTGCCAGCTTTTAATTGTTCATTAATCACGGATGTATAGTGGCTGTGTACTGTTTGAAAACATATATTTGTATTGGGAATATTGGAGAATAAGAACAAGCGTCAAAAATAAGGACCTAGTCTGGCGAACGAAAGTTGAGACTGGAATCGCGCGCAAATTTTAAAATTCTGTGTGTTGTGACCTGTAATATTGTGTGCAATTACTATACAATAATTTTGGGACAGTCATAGACCATATGATGGACATTAAAAAAAATTGAACGACAAAAGTTGTACCTTAAAATTAAATATGAAACCAAACCATGGAAATGAACTTGCTACTCTACCGTTACACAGCTCTTAATTAAATGGTATTTACTGTTAAAGCATTTTTGTTGCTTTCATAATCACATCCATATTACACGTTGGACTAAAAATGCCTCTTTCAATTTTCAAAACAACACCATACTACGACTTTTGCACAGATCCGCGTCTTGACCTATTTTTCGCGCCTAACGTTAACTAAAGTAATAACCAGGCGAAATTCGTCATTTTTGTAAAACCGTTTACCTCTTGCGGCTGCTAAATAAATGTTAATATTTCGAAAGTAAATTGAATTTACAGTACTGAGAAAAAGTCATTTAAGCGCCGCGTCTATTTACGGCTTTTTCTTTCCTTGGAGATAATAAACACACCCAGAGAAATTACATAATTGTAATATATATGTGAAAAGGTAAAATGTTAAAAAGTATGAACCGTTTTGAAGTATAACGTCAAAACCCCGGTTTGAAATTGAATTTGAACTTAAATTATACAACATATTTACACAACGCATAGTAGCACAATTGCTGCACCGTAACACAAACCGATCTTCTTGAAAGTCCTTGGGGAAGGTATATGTCCAGCAGTGGACGTCTTCCTGCTAATATGATGATGACAATGACGGGACAATTCGTCGCCGATTGACCTAGTCCCAAAATAAGCAAAGCTTGTACCTGCCATAGGCACATCTCTACCTGTACTGTACATGCAAACGTGTTGCTCAATTAACCTGAACATAATCTTATTGCGCAGTGCTGCCATGCCACTAAAGTTGACGAAAGCTAACTCCCTAACAGGTAATTTATTTTCAATTTCCTCAAATGTTTGGCAACTTTGACTTTACAATAAAATTATGAACGAAATCCGTAATTACTGCCTTAAAGGCGTTTGACGGCCAAAGAATAAAGTATTAGGGCACTGGACTGGATTAACATAAATACGTCAACAAGTAAAAATGAAGGCACTTAAAAGTCCGTCAAGACATTCAATTTTCGTCGGGAAATTTAATTATTTTAATTTTACTTTGATACATCTATTAGTCTCATATTGTATATTTATCCCTGAAAGGCGAAGTTTTTATGATTTAGCCCAGGGACTATACGATCTGGAAATTGTTAACAGAATTACAACGAAAATGTTGTTTATTTTCTCATAAATTACCAATCAATATATTTGACTTGTTATTGGTCACACTGGCCAAACGTCTAACGATAAAAATGACGGAGATAGACTTATTTCATAAAAAAGTTCCCATTAATAAAATTGACAGGAGTTCGCAGGATTTTTAATATTCATCTTCATTCATTTAACTAACGCTGGCAAGCGGTAAAGCAAAATCCAGACGGCCGAAAACTTTTAAAAATAAATGACAGAGGATCAATAGCTAATGCTGTTAACTAATTTCCGAGACGAAGTAATTTTGTTATGAGTCTGTCGACAACAGTGTTCGGAGGTGTATAAAAATATGTTTTGATGAAACATTGTTTTGTTTTATATCCGATGTTGAATCTATCAGTTTAATTGAGATTAGATGGAGAATATGAATGACCTTTTTTGACTGTTACTTTTACTTATTACGTGTCTTTAGTTTTTTGTCCAATTGATAACATCATACTATGCTACTACTTAACATTATAAGTGTGAAAGTTTGAATTTTTAGATGATCAATAATCAATCACGCAAGTATGACTGATCGGATTTTGATGAAATTTGGCACACATATTTATATTGTTACTGTAATGTTTATAGTTTTTGGTTTAAAACACAGGGTAAATTATATTTATCCCGCTATCTGAAGTTTTTTATCTTTAGCTTCGGCCATTTTCTTCTTCAGTATGTCTTCTTCTTCAGTTGCTTGCATGCATTTTTTTCCGTTTACTTACTTTTTGAATACACATAGTTAACGCAAGCAAAGCCTCGGGCACAATCTAGTTAGGTTCGGCCATATTATAATTTTAAATTTCAAAGCAAAAATGCAATCTTGAAATGAACAAGCGGTGTGAGTCTTTAACATATAACACAACTACATGTAGCTACTTAACTGCGAACTTAATAATAAATAGCTTGCAATTTCAGAATAAAGTTCCTAAATGCTTTAAGTTTAAATTTACCTACACCAGACACACGCAAAACCTACAATCGCTAACAACCAGGCAGCTGTAGCCCCGCTTTTTCCAAGCTAATATTTACCCGGGTGTGCGACCCCCTTTGGCCGGATTGCTCTGAATTGCAAGTTACATGCATTTGTTTTTTTTTATTTGTCTCATCGCAATAGTAGGTACGTCGGTATTTCGGTTTTCGTGCAAACTTTGAAACAACGGATACCTAAAAATAGGACACCTGCTATGTCGCAATCAAAATATCGGAACTCGGAATGGAGATATTCGTGCAAACTTCGAAATAGTTAGTTAGATACCAACCTACTTACTTATTATATTGGAAAAAAGTTTCTTCTCAAGGAAAGGATTGGTCAAATGTTGAAATAAAAATATTGGAACGACATTTAAATCTCCTTAAACATACCCGTAAAGAATAAAGCCACTCTTATGACTGATATTTCGATACACTTGAGTAATTGTTGAGCGATTGAATCATACTCTCATAGTGAAACAATTGTTTTTTAATCTTTATAAATAAACACGTTATAAATGATTGGCAGTGTAAATACGATAGCGTTCCATAGTGGCTCAATACTTTAAGTTCTTGTATAATAACACGGAATAAAAAAAACATATAATAAAATGGGTGAAAGGGGATCTAAACATGTAAGCAAAATTTTAGCCATATTCCAACATTTTACGTCAAAAATGTGCCAGTTACATTAAATCTGGCATCTTCATTTATTTTCTGCTCTTTTATGTGCGGTCTGGTAATAATTCAATTTAAATTAACTAGAATTAACTAAAAATCGCTTTAGCCTTTCATTTCACTATTTAGCCTAATATCGTCCAATTAGCAGTACGTTGCTTTGCCAAATGCTGTCGAGCGATCGTGATTGACGTCAAGCAGCTTTGAATCACGCCAACGAAGTTGTGTAGCGGTCTGCGGTTACCGTAACATTAGCGATACACGGAATCCCTTGATTATAATTTTAATCACACCACCTCAGACTGTGATATGTTAACGAGGCTAATACGGTGATTAACATATTGATAACTTGAAGTGAAATCCTTGGACTAAATTGTTATTCAGGGAAGAGGATTCCGCTATCATTATAGTGTAGTTGAAAGTGGAAATCAATGGTCGTATATATATATATGTTTTTATGTTCGTAATAGGTAGGCATGTTTTCATTGATAGACACGATACGGCAAAAAGATACTTAAATTAATATTTCACTTTACGGTAGAGACGATTTTTCACAAGTACAAAAAAGGAACATTTTCTCTGAGTGTTTTAATATGCGTACCTATCAATTACTTTTCAATAAAGCAAAGTCAAATAGTCTTACTCAAAAATATAGTCAAGTTGAAAGGAATGAAATATATAATATTTCTTATGAATCCAATATAAGGTTCGGCAGGGCTTTCGTTGAGGGTAGAGCAAAGTTGCAGTTATCGAAAAAGTTATTTGATTTGAAGTCCTATAAGTATGTACATACATAGAAGCTACGCTGGATAAGATTTCCCGGTAAGTACCTAGTAAATATGATACATTTCAACCGGAAGCTTAGGTTGCACAAAATTTGGGAGCAACGAAACGTTTTTTGCGTTATGACATTTATATTCAACAAAAAAGGCGTTATACGTATTTTAACAAATAAATTATAATAATACTTAGGTACAAGGAATCCCATTTGCTACACTTCTAGGCAACTGTCTTCCAAAACAGGCCAATATTTTGATTAGCAACTCATCGACTCTTCTTCTATGTTTAGACATATTGTCCCCTATTACCGGGGAGGATTGATGTCTTGATTCCGAACTCAGGCCCAAACGTCGAAAATAAATGAAAGTTCTCAAGTAAAAAAATGAACGTGGATAGTCTCAAACAAACAGCGAATTGAATATTCCAGGAAATTATTGAATCAACAGAATCTCTGGACACAGTTTATTAAATAGAAGAGAGAAACAATCAGGACAGTTGTAACTTGTAAATGACGTCTGTTCTATTACTAGTAACAATGAAATTATCGAGCCAACTGTTGTCCCAGCTAATTGTCTCCATTGTTTGGTTAACAAGGTTGGGAATCGAAAATGATGTATTTGAAGTTAAACTTCTATAATAACGATAAACAAAATTAGTTTCTCATCATGGTTTAATTATTAATGGTTGCCATTTGAGGATTTGAAATGGCATTATTTTAGATTAGACAGATGTGGATACATATTGCATTTAATATAAAATTATTATACCCCATAATTTCGTCAATATAATGAATTAGCTTTAAAATCTTATTCCCTTTTTTTTTCGATGCTCATTTCCGAAAAACTGTTGCACGGTATTTAGAAATAAGTGTATTATGACTTCGTATTCTTTTTCTAATTTCTTAATTTAAAAAGTTTATAACTATTAATATTCTTCTCATTATTCAGAGATGCTTGACGCAGACAAAACGTCTCACGACAGATCTGTACCTAACTTTTTTAAATTGTGTCCTTTTAATCTTAAAAATTATACGCAAACATCAACTCAATTCAAACTCTCAAATTTTCCATAAAAAACGGGTAAAATAAATTAACACACTAACCAAGAAAAATAAAGGGTAATTTTTCATACTTACTTACATCGGAAGTGACCTCTGTTATTTTTGCTCGTCAGTATAGTAACAGTCAGTAATGCAGTAAAATAAGTACAGTATACACATCTTCATGCTTTGAAATCTGACAAAGTTTAACAATAAAAGTATACATATAAGATTGAAGAGTACACACATGCACACATACAAACCACGTCTATATCCCTTACGGGGTAGACAGAGCCTGAGGTAACAAGACTTTAAGGCCACATTTAGTATGATGGATTGTTGATGAAATTCTTAGGAATTCTTAGGAAGATTGAAGTTTTACAGTAAAACCATTAATGTTGGTAGTACCTATCTTGCTCAGAGTTCTCAGTGATTAAGAGAGTTTTATGGCACTATCTGAGCCGAAAGGACCAGTATTCGTAACTGCTGCAAACTAAGTTACTTTCGAGTCAGACTGAATACAATTTGGCTGCCAATTTATTGTCTCGACCACGGCCACAACATACAATGAAATTAGAAACGTATTCGCGATCCCAACTGACTAAAACTTATGCCGTTAAATTTTGATATATATTCCTCATATGTGACCACGACCATTAAAATATAATGTTAAGATTCGAAGAAACGCCACATTTTGCAAAGTGCATAAATATTCCTATCTTGTACTTATGTACCTACTCGAAATGGGACTGCCTCTAGTAAGATAAAAGAGTCAATTTATTTTGTCCGTCTTATAAAGATGAAACGAGACACACTGATCACTAAAATGATAAATGTGTACGTAAGTGATGTACCGAAACGATTGAATATAGAATACGTTTAACCACGAAACGCCCATTTATTGTACAATTCAATAAAAGGTTGTGTGGATGCGGACGAAAACAGCATTCCATAAAATTCACAAATGATAAAGCTTCTAGAAATATGTTTCGTAATCTCAGTATCATATAATCCATAATACTCACTTAAAATAAATGTTTTCTTAACTTCTATTCATTTATTGATCAATTAAAAATGTAGCATTACAAAAAAAATTCACTGACATCTAAAAAATAAAAAGCACATAAAAAATATGTTTCACGATCTTCACCTTCTCAGACCAATGACCACGCCTTTCAGACAGAAGTCAGAGCGCAGGAACATTACTGGTACTTGGTGCTTGGCAGGCAGTTGAAGTCTAAAGGCCTGTTTCATCACTTTCTGTTATCTAAGTGTCATTTATCTATGATTCCGTCTCTATTTATTACTAAGAAACAGACAGAGACGTCATCATAGATAACTGACTCTTAAGATAACTGGAACTTAACAGAGAGTAGTGAAACAGGCCCTAAAGGAGCTAAAGTTATTATTCAGCCCTATTAGACTCGAACTGGTGAATGTAGAAATATAACTTTCTCCGTCACAATGTCGCATGATGATGATGGTTAAGTACCTAAATGATTAAATTACTATCAAACGTTGCGTGCCTTTTCTATAAAATCAAAATGGTTTTGTGAAAATAATATACTTACTTAACTTTAAGGACATTAACTCTTTTCATGTACTTATGCTTAACTCTCATCATAATGGGTGCCCTTCCATTAGGGCAATGCGGAATGGAAATGAGCAAATCGCTAGATCAAATAATCATAATTAGTAATCACAGATCACAGTTAATTTTTACCGTATTCGGTAGATTCTGCACATCGCCGCTCTGCTCTGCCTCAGTGAAAGCGCACCCTAAATCATAGTTGCGTACAGTTATGAATGAACTGAAATCGCGATAATTTTCGTGATTTCACAATGAAATAACAGCCAATGTTTACAGACATGCCGTTTTATAATTTCCATTTATCACAGTCGTAGAATGGAATTGAAATAACATTCATTCGAGTGAAGTAATTTACTCTCGCTTCGCAACTGTTTGTACCAAATATACCTACAAAATAATGTTTCTCAAACTCCGGTGATATCGGAATAAGATATGGTGTAGATAGAATACCTACAAGAAAAACATTGGTGTTGCATATAAGTTTGTCCATAGTCGTTGGGAAATGTAGAATAAAGACTAGAACGAATCTTGGACCTTACATAACTGACCTTACATATCACATAATGTCTGATGATATAGTGATATTTTATGAGCTTATTTTCTGAACTCTTCCGCACTTTGCGCCAGAATAAACTGATGCTTTTGAAATGAGATCTTTTCATGGTTTTTAACTTCCGCTTTTTAACTATAAAAATTACCTAAGCACCCTGCCCTCGGCCTTTCCTTCCTTCTTTTCCCTTACTATCAGTTCGTCATGTCGTATTATGTGGCCCACCATTCTACCTCTCTCACACTTCGTATAAAGCAAGTTTATATATTGTATTTATTAGTATGTATTATTTTATCGTGTTTATCTAGTATGCGTAGTTTATTATATCTTACATTATTTAAAATTTAGGCATTTAAGATTAAATAAATAAATAAATATTAGGGAACAATTCACACAAATTGACCTAGCCCCAAAGTAAGCGCTAGTAAAGCTGGTATTATGGGTACTAGACAACGATATAGGTACATAATTATATAGAGAAATACATATACTTAAATAGATAAGAAACATCCATGACCCAGCAACAAATATTCGTGCTCATCACACAAATTTATGCTCTTACCAGAATTCGAAGCCGGGACGCTGGCTTCACAGGCAGGGTCACTACCAACAAAGCCAACCACGTCGTCAAGATTATTTTAGGTTTCGATCGGTTCTTTTACTTTTTCTGTGTGTCTACTTTTGCTTAATACCTATGTCCTGCCAATGGTTCAAATGTTAACTGGAAGGAATCCTTTTTAGGGATAAGTTCGCCTTTATGCATTTTTGTTGTCCTGCATTCATCTTTTTCATGTTTTTTATGTACAATAAAGAGTTATACATACAACTATACATAGGTACATACATTTCCTTTTCCACTCTCTCTAGAACCCTCTTATTTGTGACACTTCTCTCATCAACACCACATCATAAATGCCACCAGAGACATATAAACTCTGTCTCTTTGCATCCTAGTCCCCGCCTCGCAGCCATAGGTATATTCGTATTAAGTTTTACACGGCCGCTATAATAAGATACAGTAGGTATGTCCTTTTTCTTAATGACCCTCGCCAAAATTCGTATTTTGAGTGTTACAGATTGCTAGTGCCCGCATAATTTAACATAGACATACAATTCTCCGATTAACACTGTATGTACATTCGGATTAAAATACAAATGCAAACATTTGGAAGTCGGATGATGCCGTGAAACAGTAAATAGACCCACTGTAGATTGGCTATCTTCAACATTGTGACGTGTTTAATCGAAGCTATTAGTGATGAACGCTTCGCGCTGCATTACCTCGTTGCAGTACGCCTGACCTGGTATCGGTTCTCCATATATCGAGCCCTCAACGATTAACATCAACATCGATTTCACGATATCCTGAGTAATTAGGGCTCCGATGCTATCAGATTACTAAAGTAAACACAGTAATCTTAATACGTGAATTATTCGGAGAATATAGTCGAGTAAATAAATAATATCCCTAAGCGATAAGTTACCTGGACTACGAGTGTCTACCAAAAAGCGAATCAACGTTCGAAGGATGTCATTAAGCTAAGCCTTAAAGAGGCTTACCTATACCCAGCATTAAGAGTAAATAGTAATAGAAGCAAGTAGGAAGTTCAATCTTACTGAGTGAATGCGATGTCTGGAAAGAAAATGGATGGATGTAATAACTGGATTAAATTAAAACGAACTGTGTTTGTACAGGAAATACTAATTGTGTCTGTTTTAATTCTGAAAAATGTGAACAAGACCAAAATGACCAATACGTAATGAAAACCACCACCTAAGTCGGGTACAATACATTCGGGGAAATTAATGGCACTATCTAAATCTTCTATTTCGGTTACCTTGGCAAGGCATCTGCGATCTTCTAGTATTGTGGTTGTCCATGGGAAATGGTGCTCACTTACCACCACATGACCCACTTGCTGACTTGCAACCCTATCTCACAAAAATAAATAAAACCCATTGCTGTTTTCATAGTTCACTATGCTGACGTTAAAACCGAAGAATTTAATATAGTTTAATTCACGCTGCTTCCGACGCTACGCCTCATATTAAATTTTACATAAGCTCTCATTCTATTTTATCCCCGCTCGTAAAACTATATCAATAAGGTTTACTTGAATAAATACAGGGATTTCACCGGGTTCAATTGAATTCGTTTCTTATAACGGACGTAAAATCCACATTCTCGTCGAAATCCCCAAACCACTTCAATAAAACTGTTTACGGCCCAATGTCGATAAGAACACTTTACCCACACGATGTCTCTGTTTTCACGCCTACTTGGCCCGTAGATAACGGTTAGAATATTAAATTGTTCAGAGCTATAGCGTTATCTCGGAAATCGTAGCACTTTTGTAGCGCGGCGTAGCACTATCGTAGCGATTGTATCGTCGCCGTAGCTGTCACACAGGTGAGTTAATCTGCCTCGTGTACAAACAACACATGAGATAGCTGTAGGGTATACGTGTCAAGGTCATTAACACTTTCCATGTTCATGTTTAAATGCTTATTCCCTTATTCATCAAAAGTTACAAACCAGTTATTATAAGAAAAGTTTATTTCTTCTGCGCCAGGCAAGAGCAAATGTCAAAATTAAGATAAAGACAAATTAAACTTCAAAAAAGTATTAACCAAATGAATGGCACATATTTTATTAGCTTAGTTAATGGAATAATTAATTCGAATTGTTGAATCAATCAGCGTGTTGATATTGCTGCTATTAAAAGTCTGAAGTTCCCGGCTCGGGTTGGTTTACCCCCATTCGAACTCGGGAAGCTACTAATCGCAACTTCCTACCTGATATAATACAACCTACCTACTTCGCTACAGCTGAACTCCGTATAGTTTTGGTATAAATCCCTTCATAAAGCTACAATTAGTTGGGCATAATCGAGTGAAGTCAGAGGGCCCGAAACTTTACTAGTTCGTCGCACAATTAAAGCTTCCCAGCGCAGTGGGCCATGATGGGCCATGAAAATGATCGCCGATTGCGTGAACGCGATGCCGCAGCAGAATATTGTGCGTGCGTACGCATTTATCGTGCATAAAGCGTTCATTCTCTTGCATATGCTAACTGGTTTGAAAGGTTATGTTTTATATCCCAAGTATTCTCATTTGAACAATAGATAGAGTGATGCGTGAGAAAGGTTTAGACATATAATTTGTCAAGGGTTTTTTTTGTAATTTGGTTGAAATATGACGATAATTGTGGCAGCGCCGAGTTTTTAGTATCTTCATTGCACGAGGCGAGTCACACGGGAATTGAAAAATACAGGGAAAAAATTAGAAAAAATGGAACATACTTACATCACGTACGACGAAGTAATTAGTAAGTAGTATTTGGCTATATATGTATAAAGCAACTAAATATGTAAATGAAACAACTACAAACATGGCCACGAAACACGAGAACGCTGCAGCTATTGGTAACAAAAAAATGCGGGAAGTTCTGTTTCAAAAACATTGCAGCTATTGGCTGGTTCATTGACATGACACAAGCGGTCACATGTGAATCATCCGTCTGCCGGTTTTGACAGTGACGTGCTCGAACTCGACATACGAGAAAAAGATAGAAGAGGGCTACTTTTTATACCCTCCCTATTATAAGTAAAAACAAAACGTTGATCCGTGTTATTTTATCCTTTTTCGTTTCAATATTTCGCAGAAACATAGCTTAACATTAACAAAATGTTTTTTGACAGCGGTATACAGCTAGAAAATCAGATGCGGATGATTATTCACCTAATTGTTACTGAGTCTCTGTACGTAAAGGGCATAAAGGTAACACATTTCATTCCTCCTTAAGTGGGTCAAATTCACTCGAATGATTTGAAGCAAACAAACAAAAACAATCAAATATACGATGTTGGTTAGTGAAAAACTTGTCAAAAATTCAATCTTATGACACAATGTCGCACGCTTGAGTGAAGTAAAAAAGCATGTCAATAATTTTCGAGCTTCCAGTTTCCCGTGAGTGCATTCTAGGCATAAAAAATAGTAACTGTCGAGCATTTTTAAAAGCCATCACTAACACTTCTTAAGCCCCTCGTTGTAATTGCTATGTGCCCCACTTTCTGGAATTAAAAAGCCTCTTTTGGCGACCCCAATCATTTTGAGAGTACGCCGCTTTTAAGGGATTCATTTAACACTTCGCGTTATGATTTCGCTTTAAGTATGCAGTAAGACTGGCGCAATGGAAACCGCGAAAAGAACGTTATAATTTTTGCGTTTCACTGTTACAATAGAAGTAGGTTTTTTGCTATTTCTCAGCTTTAAAATACGATTTCTAAATCACTGAAGCTGCTAAAGCGACTGTATTTGAGATGTGACTACTTTTTTGTTATTTTACGTCGTATACGTTGTTGACGATACTTGGTTTAAATGTAGAACCAAAATATTCCCTAGAATACCAAAGTGAATTGGACACAGGTATTAGTTTTTTTGCCATCTCAAGCTAGTAAACAAGGATTAAAATACTGCAGTTCAATGTGCGCGGAGTATCCGCTTGGGACCAGTTTATATCGCAATTTTTCAACAGCGAACAAAATGAATTGCTTGGTTTTACACAGACCGATACTTCCTCATTTTATTAAGTAACTTTAGTATTCAATCAGAATCTTGCTTTATAACTTTATAACTTTGACCTACTAAACTTCTATATGGAGTCAACGGCGAAAATGTCCAAATATACCGGGAAAAGGCTTCTTCCAATATGCTTTATATATATTATTTATGTTATTACATTATTATTAGGTACTTATATTATATTATTATTCCTTTTTATTTCTTATCCCTGGGAATTTTGAAAAATACAGAAATCCGTTTTTAGATATCACAATTACCTCTTGGTATGCCAAGTTTAAAGATTCAAGTAAATAATAGTTACGGATACCATTTCAAACTAAGAATATTACGCCCTTTTACGCCCTATCCCGCGGGAATCTCGGAAAATCCTGAAATTAATTTTTAGCAGTTATGATTCCTTACTTGTGTGTCAAATTTCAAGACTCTAGTACTCTAGGACTCTAGAATTTATAGTTACGGAGATAGGGCGCGCGCCTCTGCAGCGGACTTATGAAACCCATGTATTCCCTATCCCGAAGGAATTTCTAAAAATCACATGACTTATCTAAAGTATATAAAAACCTTTAAAATGCGGTACTAATATAATACGGTGACTTTGTTGAGACATTCCAACTTTAAAGAGCATTTGCCTTGTACCAGGCTTTTATGTGAGTTCAACCTTTTTTGAATAAAATCGGATTGAGTTTTGAAACATGACTGTGTCAAAATAAAATGTAATTTAAATCAAAAGCACTAAGGATTACCTATTGATACCCCCCCTAAAACAACTTTCTACCCTTTTTAAGCCCCGTTGGATGATGAATTTCAAGAAAATACAATACAATACAATACAAACACTCTTTATTGAACACCACATATAACAACCAAAACAGAAAAAAGGTATACAGAATATTACAAGGTAACAATAGGCGGCCTTATCGCTACAGAGCGAAATACGAAACACGTCTTCCATCAATTCTGTTAAAGAATGTTTATGCAAATTTTGAAGTAGATCGGACCAATGAATCACGTGGTCCCATATAAACTTAGCCCCCCTTTTTTCACTCCCTTAGAGGTAGAATTTCGGAAAATCCTTTCTTATCGGATGCTTACGTCATACAAAGAACACACTTTCCAAGTTTCAGGTCTCTACGCTCAGCGTTTTAGGCTGTGCTTTGATCCGTCAGTCAGTCAGCCAGTCATTAAGTACAAAGCATTTTATATGTTTAGGTAGATAATTATATTCCGAGGGTGGTCCCATATAAATTTGGAATATAATTCTAACCCTGAGGATAGGAAAACAGGGGATGATTGATTGTTCGCTCACAGATTTTAATGCTGAGTTTTGTATTACAGTGTTTTGTTAAAAGTGAAAAATAACCATAGACCTTTCTTGTGCGTTACCTCCTGATTTATTCGAAATAGGTCCCTCAGAACTGATAATGCCAAACCCAATACCTAGGCACCAACTTCAAATAAATCAGTAGTTAGCGCACACGAAAGGTCTATGGTGATTTTTCACTTTATAGCGGTTATTTTCTTGAAGGCGGTTTTATTTTTTATACACGTGTATGTTATATATTAATACAGTCCTTAAAGTAAGACTCACTTTATGTTTAGTTGAGCATTTTGCTTCTACAAGATAAATGAAATCTACAAGTATTTTCATGATATTTAACTATCTATTTATTTTTAACATTATAAATAAGGAACAACCTATATAAGAGATGGCGAACCTTAAGCTAATTGGAAAATATGGCATTTTTTGATAAAAAAAATATATTCGCCTATGAAGTGTCATTAAAAAGCCTTAAATTTATTGAATGAACGTACGACAATAAGATTTTCAATCACGCGCATTAAATTTTATGAATTGTAGGCTTGCCCGGATTATTTTAACCCGTACCACCAATGGCATCTCTGGCCTATACAAACATTTGTATAACACCCTCCTCTTAAAAAACAAGAAATTTCGTATAATCTTCGTAAATCGAAGAATATATTTATAGTTTTAGAAGAAAGGTACAACAAATGAAGCCATGTCTATTTGAAGCTCGCAATATCTATCACTGCGATTATATTGACATAAGATTGTATATTTCCTTTTCTAATCTATCTAGTTTCCCAAGAATTACTTATTTACTCTCTCTCTCTCTCTATGCCGCATTCGTTTATTACGTTCATACGTTGTCACCACAGCACCATACCTACTAGGTACCTAGTAATTACGTTGGTTTACCTCAAGTCAATTGCAGCTCTTGATGTGAGTGTAAATGACACTTAATACATATTATAAAGTGCCGTTAAATATTACCTAATTATAATACTGAATTTGTAAGCTGTGCCAAATTGATCTTCAAAAGATCGAGCTATGTGTATAAGCAGGTTTACCGGTACTTAGTAGCTTATAGCCTCCAAGCGCGGGTTTAGTCGCTGTCGTCGCACTCACGCTCCTTTGATTTGCGACTGGAGTTTTCCCTCAGCTTGTAGGTACCTTGCTAATGTATGTTTCTAGATCACGGAAAACAGGCTATACATGGTCCCCGCGAGCCACGCGCTCATTCCTTTCTTATCCCAAAACATGACGAAACAGATTTATGACTCGAAGCGACCGCGTTATTCTGTAACTTAAAACTACATGTATGCCTAAATGTAAGAGGACATTAAATAACACTTTATCATTGTTCATTTTTGCGCCTATCTTAGAAACAGGTGCTGCTCGTTTTTTATCCGCGGCACAAAAGGAGCGCAAATCGTTTTGTTGCAGACTTGTTTAATTTTTTGTAAAAAAGCCGTAACGGGAAAAAATGCGAATGGAAATTTTGCTACTAGGAAAAAACGATTTCGGGAAAATTATCTAACAAATCTTATCACAACATATGGGCGTCGCTTTCTAACTAAACTGGTATACAAGAAACGCAACTAACGTCACACTAGTGCACGTTCTGGCACATTATTGTAACTTTATAGCTTAACTGACGACAGGTTAATTGGCTACGAAGAGTTTATCCCCTCGTTTGTTGCAAAAGTAACATAATATGGATGCAACAACGCTACGACTACTGCTGCTTAAATGTCAACAATTATGTTTTATTTACATTTGGGACATAGCCAAAACAACTATACTTGTCTAATTTTTTTTTTACTAATATAATGTAAATATTTATTAATATACAAACCTTTAAAAACTTAATAATAAAAAGGATCACTAAAACTACGAAAGTTGATTCAAAGTAAATTATGTTAAAAATTATTAAAAATTAACCTAAAAAATGTCCCCCTGTTTCGTGCCTGGTTCAAAGGTTCCCATTATGCTGGCCGCGTTGCCTCTTTGTACTGCAATGGCAACCCTTTGAACCAGCCACGAACCAGAGCGGGGATCGCAGCTCCTGTCTCTTAGTCTGCGGCCCAGCTCCCTGAAAAGCTCCTTTGCCTCCGAGCCCCAGGGACCCGCTGTCTCGACGTCGCTGTTTAATTGCATGTAGAATAAGTACAAAATAAAACAGTCGTTTCTAATACAGATTTAAAATTGTCGAGAAAAGAAGCGATGCGATTTCCTTTTTAAATCTATAAATGAAGGATGCTCGAATATTGCACATGTGTCGAAGTAACTCTAGAACATATGGCTGCCCAACCCTAGGCCCGCGGGCCAAACTGTGGCCCGCGAACGAATTTCAAATTGCTCGCGTCCCGCGTGAATAAGTTTCAAACTTGCAAAACCATTCTGCACTAAAAACCCTTTTATCAGAAAAAATATCTTCAAAGTCAGAAACTTCTTCAGAATAATTTGTAGATTTCTGGTAATTGGTACCAAAAGAAGATGATATGATAATATAAGAAATCAAAAAAATATGAAAAATATGGAAAGATGTCAGTGGTCAGTGGCCCGCCTGTGATTTTTGAATCATCCAATTTGCCCGACTGTTGAAAAGGTTGGACAGCCTTGCTCTAGAATAACGGCATTACGGGCCTTTAACTCACAATGAAAGCCCTTTCGAAAGATGTTACACAGTTTAAGCAAGTTCGGTAAGATCACAATCGTGAATCTACACGTATGTATGGACCTACGTGAGTTACCCTGTCACAGATTTAAATAAGTCAACACTGCAATTCATAAGGTTAATTCCTAATATTTACATACACATACATGTGGGAGTTACGAGGTAAGAATATTGGTGAAGCTGCACGGTTATCAGTATCAGGTTCATCTTGGCCCTCCATGGTCGAAGCGCGGACGCGGGCCAAATCACTCACTAGCTAAGCACTTTAGATAGAGGGTAGACACACAAAAGACAACAATAATAATTAAACAGTAAAAGTGGTTCAGGTGGATACGCTCACCAATTAGACGGCTGGGCGGCTCGGCGGTCGGACCAAAAGTAAACCAGCCAGGCTATCGTGAGAACCCCACTACCGGTCGCCCAACGTCCCTGATCCACGGAGTGAATTCCAATGATAATTACAACAAACATCGCTAGATGGCGTCTTAAGAGAAGTAGGAAGCTAGCTATTACGATTTAAGCAATCTCCGAACGTTTATAGTTCCACCACTAGATGGCGTTAATATCAATCGCGCCGACACGGCCGTCCTGCAGCATGTCGTGCTCGACAGGCCTTTCAAGAAAAACTCGAGATCGCACGATAATTTGACAAGAATGTAACCACTCGGCCAATCTGGCATAAATCAATCGGTGTAGCCTAAACCTCGACTAAACTTTAGACATGGAGGCCCCTGCCCTCAACACGAGTTCAAACTATCAGAATGGAGGCCCCTGTCCTCGACATGAGTTCACACTATCAGAATGGAGGCCCCTGTCCTCGACACGAGTTCACACTATCAGAATGGAGGCCCCTGTCCTCGACACGAGTTCAAACTATCAGAATGGAGGCCCCTGTCCTCAATAAGAGTTCAAACTATCAGCATGGAGGCCCCTGTCCTCAACAAGAGTTCAAACTTCAGCATGGAGGCCCCTGTCCTCAACATGAGCTCAAACTGTCAGCATGGAGGCCCCTGTCCTCCACATGAATTAAAACTGTCAGCATGGAGGCCCCTGTCCTCAACATGAGTTCAAACTGTCAGCACGGAGGCCCCTGTCCTCCACATGAATTAAAACTGTCAGCATGGAGGCCCCTGTCCTCAACATGAGTTCAAACTGAAAGCACGGAGGCCCCTGTCCTCAACGCGACAGTGAAACTTACTCAGATAAATTTCAAATAAGAAAACCAGTTAGGTAATTTGTTAGTTTCAACTTTTATTGCTCTATTTGCATCGTACATTCATTTACAATGATATTGTAACATTACAGTGTAATTGAATTTTTTGATAAAGCAAAACTAAAACACTAAACTTGTTTAATTTAATGGATCATTCTTTCAACAAGTCCTAGCTCTAACCTTTTAACAAATCACATGCAACCTACTATCATTAAAAATTAGAAGCAAAGCAATCGAGATCCTGAGATTTGTGAATAATCTGAGAATTATTTTGTTCATAACATTATTAATCTAGCCACGAAATTATTCAACTTTTCCATAATACTAGCAAATTGAATAACAATTAAATATTTCAAATGTCTATTGACGGTATACATTTTTAATTCCATAACAATACACAATCGATAACAATAAGTTTATTCCTTTCATCTCTAATCTGAAAATTTAAATGTTAGAAATTATAAATTGAAATCAAAACATCAATTAACTTGTTCTAATAATTGGACTACCTACTTTTTGCCATGTTACTAAGCAATCAACAATTGCGTAGATTAATCAGCAATCGCAAAATTAGTAAGTAACAAAAGAAATTTCTTCTCAAAACACTTCAACTACCCACTTGTGTAATTTTTTAGGACAGTTCACTCGTTTCAACATTTTCCACATTAGGTATTTGGCTCGCCGACACGGTTATTTGCCCATCACAAATTCCTGGCTTCGGTGCGAGGCGGAGCTGATCATGAGCAACCTTTTTGGGTCTCCCATTGCCAGTCACTTTCTTAATCTGGTAGCGGTCATTGGGCAATATTTTCCAAATTTCATAAGCTTCTGGGTATTTTAAATCTAGTCCAATTTGAGTTCGGGGGTTAGTTTTAAACAATACAATTTCACCTTTCTGAAATCTACATACCCGTGCTTTGCCTTTGTCGAATCTCTGCTTGTCTTCCAAGCCTTGCTTATCTATTTTCTTGCGAATGTAGGTATCCAGCTGTGTACGATCTATAGTACCTTCTGCTTCGTCTATTAAGCATATTAGTTCCGCAGGAACAGCACACGTTCTGCCTGTTAGAGCCTTTAGCGGGCTCACATTTGTAGTCTTGTTTTTTGTGCAATTCATGGCTAATTGTAGAGCATCAAGGCCTTTCTTCCAGTTATCCGTTTCATAGTTACGGATAATAGTCAGTCCGTTTTTAACAACGGCCATCATTCGTTCTACTTGGCCATTGGATCTGCTGACTCCTGGCGCAATAAAATGTTGGTGAATACCGTACTCTTTGCAGTATGCCTCGAATTCTGCTTTAAAAGCTGTGTCTTGATCGCTGATAATTTGTTTCGGAGCTCCAAATAGAGCAACTAGTTTTTTGAGACCGCTTAGCATAGACACGGCGGTTTTATCGGTGGCATACGTCAACAATGTATACTTAGTGTAAGCATCGATAATCACCACGACGTATTCATGTTTGGCGTTCCGTTTTGTAAGCCTCCCGGTCATGTCGATGTGTACAGTTTGAAACGGGATCGACTGCTTTTCTATGGGGTACATCTGCACCTGTCTAGCTCCAGACGGTCCTTTGCTAGTTCTACAGATGACACAGTTTATAACAAACTGTCTCACGACATTTGACATGTCTGGAAACCAGTAGACTTCGCGTAGCTTCGCAAGTGTCTTCTCCCATCCGAAATGTTTCAAGGCGGTGTGATAAGCATTTATGATGCTCCACTGATAAGTTTTTGAGATCACTTTCTTCCAATGGCTTCGTCCGGGTTCTTCTTCCTGGTTGTGGCGCTGTAGCACATTATCAAGCAGGCGATAGTTGCTTACTTCTTGACCACGTTCCAACTCTTTTATGACTGCGGCCAGTTCTACATCACGCCTCTGTTCTACAACAAGCCACGTATCAACGTTGCTGGCCAGATTGATACAAGCTGTTGGGTTACGGCTGAAGAAGTCTGCGTGCTTCATGCGAGATCCTTGGCGGTATTCAATCTTGAAGTCGTAGTGTTGGAGGTAAGCTAACCATCGATGAATTCGCGGGAGCAACTCGTGTTTTTGCAGTGAAGACTTGATGGCATTACAATCCGTGACAATAGTGAAACTTCTGCCGTAGAGGTATTGCCTAAAATGTTTGACGGCTCGGACTATGGCAAGAGTCTCTAATTCGTAAGAGTGATAGTGACTTTCAGGTTCCGTCGTTCTCATACTCATGTACGCCACAACATGTTGCCGTCCCTCTTTTATCTGAATCAGGACCGCCCCTAAGCCCGAGCTACTGGCATCCGTGTGAAGCTCAATCGGCAGGTTCTCCGTGAATATTGTTAACACGGGAACTGAGGTTAAACGTCGGATTATATCAAGTCTGGCACTTTCGCATTCAGCTGTCCAGTTAAATTTTGCATCCTTTTTCGTCAGATTATACAACGGGATCATGCGCTCTGAAAAATTCGGTATAAAACGCCGGAAGTAGCCAGCTAAACCACAAAATTGCCGGGCTTGCTTCACTGAGCTTGGCACCGGGGACTTTTCTAGAGCTTCAACCTTTCTGGGACTTGGTCTGACAGTACCTTTTGAAATGACGTTGCCGAGATATTCCACAGACCGCTTGAAGAATACACATTTCTTAGGATTCACCGCGAAACCAGCCTCATGAAGTGCAGCTAGGACACGGTCTAACATATTTATGCCTTCTTTGAAGGTTTTGCATTTAATAAGGACGTCATCCATGTAAATCAATATATCATCAAGGAACGGACGCAATGCTGCCATAATAGAACGCTGGAATACGGCGGGGGCATTCATTAACCCGAAAGGCATCATGACATATTCGTACAATCCATCGGGGGTAATAAATGCCGTTTTCGCAATTGACTCTTCCTTAATAGGTATTTGGTAAAAGCCTTGAGCCATATCGAGGCAAATAAAGTAGGCGGCATCCGATAATCTGTCTAATTGGTCCGAAATAATAGGCAAAGGGAATTTAATCGGAACAGTGTTATTATTTAATTCCCTATAATCCGTGCACATTCTGTCATCGCCATTCTTCTTTTTTACAAGAAGCACCGGGCTCGCGAACTCTGAGGTGCTCTCTCGAACTATGCCGTTAGCAATTAGGTCTTCAACTATGGTTTTCACTTTCTGACGCTCGACGGGTGCCATTCGATACGGTCTTCGAGACACCACTCTCGTAGGATCCTTTAGCTGAATGTCCATATGTCCAGTTGTTACCCTGGTCTTTGGTATTCCTGTAGCAAACACATCTCTATTCTTCTCTAAGGTTACTTTTAACTCTCTTATTTCCTCTATGTCAGTGAGATCAGTGTCCAGATTTTCCATAAAATCATTACCTTGTGCCACAGTCAGAATCTGAGCAGTACGAATCAGTGTGGCACCATTAGCCGTAATATTTATCGATAGTCCCGGCGTTTTCACAATTTCTGACCCTATTAGAAGTTCACAGGGTATCTCATGGTCTTCTACCACATGGAAATCGATTTCAACAAAAATCGAATTGATCTCACATAACAGTGTAACACGCTGGCAAGATAGGACAGGCATACCTGTTCCTAACCCCTGTAGCATCAGAGGGTAGTCCTGTCGTTTGCCAGGTAGAGAAAGGCTTAGTGACTTTCGTATGAGGGAACGGTCCGCTCCACTATCGAACAAAGCGATTAATTTCTGTTGATTAACTACCACTTGCAATGGAGTCGATATATTCGGATGAACTTGGGCTAAAGCTATTTTATCGCCTTCATCTTTCAATTTTTTAAAGCACACGGAGTCTGTATGGCCCAATTTTCCGCAGTAATTACATTTAGTAACAGGCTTCTCTACTGGTCTTGAATCTGGTGGCGGGTTACTGGCCGTCAGCAAGGATCTGGGTTCATTCACTTTACTAGGACAATTGAGTTGGATGTGTCCTGCCTTGCCACATTTGTAACACACTAGCGTGTCCTCGCGGTTAGTACGAAGTCTGGGCCGTTTTGCAGGTGGTTCTCCACTCCGAGTCTCTCGGGGTTTCGTAGTGGACGCGACAGAGATCAATTCGGGCACGGTCGAACATTTGCTTGATATTAATCGCAGACGTAAATATTCATGGTCAATACAGCCTATAACAGCTTCGACAGCATCTTTTTCCTTGTCTCCGCTGATGATTCGCTTCCAGATATTCCAAGCCTTTGTTATTGACTCGGCTGGGTTTGACACGTCAAACTTAAAGTTACGCAACTTGAGAATATCGTTTGAATACCGTGCTTCCGGTTCAAACGTTTGCACTAATGCATTACGCATGTCAATCCACAGTGAGGATTTTACCAGCCACGTGTCTCCAAGTGTTTTGGCACGGCCTTGTAGCAATCCAGCAATCTTGGTACAAATCTCGTAATCAGTGAGATCCCAATGTTCTTTAGCTCGATCTACGTGCTCGCACCAGTCTCGTACGGAAACATCACCATCGGGATTAAACGGTGCAATATAAACGTCACTTAACCTTGGTCGTTGTTTTGAAGTCGTTACTTTTGATAATATTCCTGTCAAAAGCTCATTATTCGCGTTTATATTCACTTGTTGTTGATTTGTCAGTTTTTCTAAAATAACGGCCAACGATGACAAAATGCGACCAGACTCAGAGTTATTCGTTAAGTCAGGTACTGGCGGGGCCATATTAGCGCGCGATTCTAGTTGCTGATTCTCACATCTGATGTCGGAGTTACGAGGTAAGAATATTGGTGAAGCTGCACGGTTATCAGTATCAGGTTCATCTTGGCCCTCCATGGTCGAAGCGCGGACGCGGGCCAAATCACTCACTAGCTAAGCACTTTAGATAGAGGGTAGACACACAAAAGACAACAATAATAATTAAACAGTAAAAGTGGTTCAGGTGGATACGCTCACCAATTAGACGGCTGGGCGGCTCGGCGGTCGGACCAAAAGTAAACCAGCCAGGCTATCGTGAGAACCCCACTACCGGTCGCCCAACGTCCCTGATCCACGGAGTGAATTCCAATGATAATTACAACAAACATCGCTAGATGGCGTCTTAAGAGAAGTAGGAAGCTAGCTATTACGATTTAAGCAATCTCCGAACGTTTATAGTTCCACCACTAGATGGCGTTAATATCAATCGCGCCGACATACATATATCACGTATTATCCCTTACGGGGTAGACAGAGCCTAAGGTAACAAAACCTTAAGGCCACGTTTAGCATCATTAATGTTTAGCTTAGATATAAATAAATGCACCGTATTACCAATAGGTAGGTACTGAGAAACTACAAGTATTTTAATAACGTGTAGAGAGCTCTTATAATACTGCTTTAAGAGCTTAATTCAAAGATTAAGAATCACAGGTGTATTCGGCGCAAGACTGAACGGAATTAAAGAGACATTACGACATTATCCCTTTATCCCGGAGCAGATTGATCCCGGATTCTGTTCGAGATCCATTCCAAAGCAAACCGCAATATTAGATACGGTAAATTTAACAAAACTCATTTAGTCACCAAACATCTGTAATTGAATCGAAAGACGCATTTTCGAAATTCTACTTCCTAAACAAATTCAGAAGTACCTATCTAACATAATATCTTGCTACAATACTCACTAATCAACCGAAACCTAAGGTAAATAAATAAAAATTGTACCCTGCGTGCTAGTACCTAGATATTGGAAACATACAAACATTAATATTATTTTACCATACCTACATAATTGCATTCTTTTAAACTTTCGCGAAACATGATTTACAAAGACTACAAATTAAACTGCGACAGCCTGTGCCTGCGTCCTGAACGCACTCACCTTTGACGAAGATCTTGCGAGGAGATAGCAACTACTTAGTCGGTTTGTCCTCGACTTAGCGTGCTGTTCAATTTATAATGTTTATGTAGTACCTACAAAAAATACTTTCGATTATTAGCCTATACAACATCATTGTCTATCAATACAGTACAAAAGATGAATAATTTATTACTCCATAATAATAATAATAAAAATGAAAAATAATTAAATAAAGCAAAGTTTTAAAATCTAGCCTGCACATCGAAGCAAAATTCGTTACTAACCTCTTGATATAGGCTATCAGACCGACAATCGTGACTGTATTGGCTATCCGATGCTCATTTCCTCATAACGGTATTACATTATGACTTATAATATACACTGCCTTTTATTATAACGCGTGACTCGAATTTGATCGACCGCAATAATAACATTTCAATTCATGGCATAAGTAACATACAACCGAAATAAAAAAGAAATGCTGATTCAGAATATAAATGAGTACCTAGGTAGCGAAAAATGCCTTCGAAGCCAATTCGCCATTTTGCCGTCGATACGTTTTACTGAGCGTGCAATCTTCGAACATTGTCAATCTCTATAAAAGAAAGCCTTAATTTCTCTCTTTCGGCGTATACCGTTTTAAATATAAATATTCAAACGCTTAAAAGCCAACGAAAGCCTTATATCAACGATCGATAAGTTGTGATTTTTGGCTTTCATTTCAAAATAGATATACATACATACAAACAGAAATAACGTCTTTATCCCTCATGGGGTAGATAGAGCCTAAAGTAACAAGACCTAAAGGCCACGTTTAGTATGGTTGTGGGCGTAGAGGCGGAAAGGGGAATCCAAATAGCGATGGGTTGCTAGCCGCATCGCCTATAACATGATTACCATCTGTGCGGGAAGAGAAGCAACTGGTACATTTTATGTTCTTCTTTACCTACTCCTAGAGCAGCATGGATACATAAACAATAAATAATATTACGAGTATATAGTATTTGTGCTTTCATTAGTTTTCAAACTTAGCTCATTTTCAAGCTTCATTTGCCTTCGGTTATATTCGTTATTGAACTAAATAGCGTAGCAAATTGTTAAGCGCTGTATTTTGCTATAAATATACGATGGCCACCAGAGCACGGTTGAGTTCACTAACCTAGAATTACTCTACACGGCCAACCTTTCAAGAATGCACACACTTTACTGTCTGGGAAAAAGGCGTAGTTTACATTGACTGCTATGAGACTCAGATTTATGTAGATAAAGTACGAGAAGCGCTGGGAGTGTTCGTCAGTTTAGTTTCGAGCGATCGTCCATGATTAAGGGCCATGTAAAGTCATCCGAAATTATGCATTAAAATGCCAGTTTATATTTTAAAACCAAACTTGCTTCAAATGAAAACCTATATACCTACTGAATCGTTTTTAATGTTGCATGGGAATCTACTTGTTCGTATGAGTAGAACATAATAAATTCTGCAATAGATTTACTTCTAGTACTCCTTCTTTTCAAGGTAAGATTACATTGAGAGCATTGAGAGATTACATGCAGAGCAGGACATGAGTGCGTGGAAGCCAACATTGGGGGCGGCAGACGCAAGCTTGCCTTCGGAATCCAAAAGCTTATTGGTTACTTACTTGACATGAAATGTATATTTCATAATTTTGTTTTATATATTTTTTTTTTCCTGCGACATTGGAGACATCTCCAATTAATTTATTTGACGTTAGAGGCGTTTTACACCTCCACTTAACTTATTGTTATTATTTTCTTTTCTTTGTTTTTTATTTTTGACTAGTAGAGACTTTATACATCTCTACTATTTATAGATTAATATAATTTAAGGCTCGGGGACCTTATACATCCCTTTTATAAATGTATTTAATTTAAGTAGAACTTAAGTATTCTTACTGTATTTTATTTTGAAAAAATGACTTTCTGCCAAGTTTCTTGCGGCGCATTCTTCTTGGCAATGATGGTCTTTCCGAATGTGCTGGTAGTTTCAAAAAGATATGTAAAAGAGCCCCTGGCGGCCAATTTGCAAAAATAAATTTTCATTTTCATTTTCATTTTCATTTTCATTTATCACCAACATCAAAGGAATCTAGGTAAACTTGTTATAGATTCTGAGATAATAAAAATGATAGTATTCCAATCCTAAACGGAAGAAGACTATTTGGTCTGGGATAACATAAGCGCAGTTCATTTGAATATTTCACTTCTTGATGCTTTGAAAAAGGTGAATAATAGTTCTCTCGTATATTGCAGGAGTGAATTTTTCACGAGCATTTTATGCATCATCTTGTAAAACATTCTGCAAAGGTTTTTCTTTACTCACATTTTCTAAAATATTTTAGAAATGTGATCACAGTGAAAAATATTACATTACGTTAGTACTTAATCTGTAGTCATTGATATTTCTGACGATTTAAAATAAGGAAAGGAATATTATTGGTACTGCAAAAAATACAGTTCTGACATATAAAATCAACGAGATACCTTACTACGTTGGACCAAATCCTCAAATTAAGATAATTTTTGTAGGTACTTAATTTCATGATAAAAACACAGAAAATATAAAAGTAATATTTTTACAGTGGTCACACTCGGTCAAATTACTTGTCGATCTTCTGTCTTTGTCATGCTGATGCGACACAGGGCCGGCACTCGTAAAGTTAGACACATGTATAATTCATAATCCGAACAAAGACTTAAGATACCTTTTATCCCGGCTTAGTCCAAGATTCCACTTTGAAGAGGAAAAACATCGATGTCAATCCTCTTGACGAAGTCGTATACTGAAATTACTTATATCAGTATGTAGTACATTAAAATACACACATCGTGTAGTACATGATCAACGAGATATAGACCGCATTTACCGCCCACCGATTGGTGACATTCACCCACAATTTCTTCAGTCTACCCGTGATCATGATGCATTCAACTGCATCGAAATATTATCGGGAGCTCATTAAAGGTCCCGTTGATAATTTCTCTCATAAAAATATTATCAGAATGTGCCTATCCAGGTTAATGATGTTAATTAATGACACTCTCAATCCTTCTGTTGAAAGCGCTAAGCAGTTACAGCAACATCAATAACTTTCGAAGCCCTTTGATTGTTAATGATCCAATTTAGATCATGATCATAACCAGGCAGTACAATGTAAGCGCCACGATTTAGAGCAAATAGCTGTTTCAACGGGGAATATAAGGGATGTTGGAATTGAGAATGTCATCCTTGAATTTTGAAAACAAATGAATGCTTGAAAACCGGTCAATTGCGAGTCAAACTCGCGCACCGAGGGTTCGTACGAGCATTTTGCAATCCCAACATAAATAAATGGATTTTGAATAAAGGTCTGTTGGGGGTAGTCAAGTTATGGTTGTATCCAACGCGCAGCAGCGATCACTTCACGTTCGTTTAAAGCCTCAAACCCCCGCCAGTGTCGACACCAGAGAAGAAACAAACAGCGAGTAGCTCTCTGATTCAGCGTAAGCCTTTGCTATAAAATGTTTCAAGGAAAGTAATAAAGCAAAACGGGTAACAGATTTTTCTAAAATCTTTATTTATATTATACAGAAAACAGAAACCATGAACGTCTTATACGGTTGTACACTATATTGTAGATGATATTTTTATAGAATTTTGTTCCACGGAAATTTCTTCACATATTTTCATTTCATAGAATGATCAGTTCATGAAAAACTCATCTCAATTCATAGATTTTTAAGATCAACATATTTCTTATTTAGATACTTACCTACATGGTAGAATGACAAATCAATTATTATTCATTCTTATAATATTAACTTAATATAATAGTCATTACAGTGAACATCATTTCATATACAAGATTGCTATTTTCACTTCAGCCAGATAATTTATAATTAACATAGCCCTGTATTTCTGGTAGAATTTGGTTTCTGTTGGGGTCGCAGTTCTAACCTAACCTAACCTACTTTTCTGGTAGCATTTAATAATATATAATTTTTAATAATAATATCTCTACATCTTAGAAACAAACTTAAGGGAATAATAAATCTACCATTTGTCATCTATTGAGAAAACTATCCTACGAAATAAAATCCAGTGAACAAATTTTCTTTAAAACATGTTTCATTGAAATGAAGAGTATTTGAAATGAAAATGTTTTAATATTCTAATAGTTTCATATTCTTTGAAAAAAATTCTATGAAATGAAATTACGTGAAATTTCTGTCTACAATACAAGGGCTCACCATCTTATACACACAGACGTACGAAAGACGAAGCGACCATAGGTATTTTATGTCTTCCTGAATAAAATAACAAAAGAACAAAAAGTTTGAAGAGCAAAGTATATTTACCTAATCATTGGGTATCCCTTAGTTTCATCTCATCTCCATCCCGATTTCTGCGCACGTCTGGATCGTTTGTTTGTCTTGTCAGTTTGATATCAAAGATCGTCTCGTCATTGCCGCACCTCAATGTTCGTGTTCCTATCCTTGAACCTTGGACAGTACGACATTATATTTATAAAGCTTTATAAATATCTCGTAAGCTTGTCAGTTTATCAAGCGATCAGATTGATCAGACGAATAAAAATAAACATACAGTTTTTATGCTCCAAACATAGGTTCCGCCTTTTAACAGTAAAATTGTTCTATCATTTTTCATTAGCGTTGTGGTAACAGCAGGATTGAATTTGCCTGAAAAATTCAAATTTTTTAGAGTTTTTAAAAAGTAAAAATCTACCCCGTTAGGCGTGATATGTGTATGTGTAATTCAACGACTTTTTTAGATGTGTCCGTTTAATTTTAAACAGATAACCTCAATAACAAGATAAAGAACAATAGAGGCTTTGAATAAGTATAATATAATTATATAAGTTATTACACATGTAATCAAAACGTGAGGGCAATTATTGTGTTTACTTCACAGCTTACACCTCTTTCACACTTATCAAGTTGATTAGGAAAAAGGGTGAATACATTAGTGGCTTCACATTATTTTCAATGTCGAAACTTTCAATTCCAGCACACAAAACTACTCTTCCTACTGAATTATACTTATCTAGTTCTAATGAGTTAAACATTATCTGCTTCATCGTATTGACGCGTAAAGGTTTCATTTAATTTTTCGTATATAAATCCAATACACTATATATTATCACACAACAATCAAATTGATTTGAATCTCGGCTATCGGCGGGCGCCTGGCGCGGCGCACACAATGCCAATACACAACTGACCCGCTACAGTCCAGCCAGATTAGACTTCACTCACAAAGCCTCATGTAATAATGTAGCCGGGCGATTCATCACATTTAATAAGATTATCTCATTGTCGTTGTATCTCGATACACGTACAGCTTCTAGCGATACTGGATACGACGATTGATGAGGGCGAACATGCTTGAAAATCGACACCTCAACGATGTTCCATAATGCCGTTGGAGTTAGGGATATAGAAATCAATATAAAATAGGGCATCCATATAATTTGAAGCTCGATCTCTCTCCGGCAAGCCAAACAGCCTGTTAAAAAAATATATCTGTGTATATTTGAAACTTTCACGATTTTCACTGAAATAATACTATGTACGTCTACATTAGGTACGTATAAAGAGGAAGAATTTCTACGAGACTACTAGGCCGATTTGAAAAATTCTTTCACCATTAGAATCCTTGATCATCCCTGATAAACATAAGATATATTTAATTCTGCGTGGACGAAGTCGCAGGCAACAGCTAGTATGAAATAATTTAGCCTGCTTTACAAATTTGTCGTTAATGCTTTCTAGTACAAAACATGGTTTTCGTTTTTTTCGCTGATTTGTCTACTGCGAAACACGCAGGCGTTCTCCAATGCGTGACATTTCTTAGGCGCGATGTTCTGTAGTCTGTCTTCATTGTCCTGAGATTGTGTAGGTCCATAATCATAACTATGCACCATCGAACTTTCAGGTACTTCACAGATAATTGGACCTTAACTCAGATATTGAAAAAGTTTTAAGCGCCAAGATAATTGTAGTGCCTACAGCTTAAACAAGGTTAAACACATAACGCTCAGAGAGTTTAGGCATTGTATAATTCCGCATTTTATCGGCGAGTTCCAAGAAACAAGGGCATTATTAGTAACTTAATGAAGTAAGTTGAAGTCTGTTTGTAATTGTCATATTAGTTTCATCTCCGTTAAGTTTCTCAAAGCGATATTAATTGGGTTCATAGAGTACTGGGAGATATTAATAAGGCTCACGCTGTACTCATTCGGAGCCTGAGTGTATTATGGGCACTTGTGTTACTACTTATGCCGCAATCGCAGACTGTTGCTACCCTGCGCAGTCGCTTCAAGGCGTATTGGCTCGATGGTTCCTCTCCTCTTAAATGAACGTGATGTGTTTTGTAACTTGTGTGAGTATGTATATATTTTGTAATATATTTTGTTTATTATTTATCATTTATCGTATTTATCTATTATGTATAGTTTATTACATATTACATTATTTATAATTTAGGCATTTAGGATTATTTTAGGTTTTGATCAGTTCTTTTACTTTTATGTGTGTCTACTCTCGGTAATACCTATTTTCATGTAATACCTATTTCTCATGTGTTTTATGTACAATAAAGAGTTATACATACATACATACAGTTCGTAGACACTTAGGTACTTGTTAAACCTATCTAATAAATATGATATTGTCATAATGTTCAAGCATAATTACATCCGAAATACCGAATTGCTTTCCAAATCTCATCGAATCTTCTTAGACGCGGATGTAAAGATAGCTAAAGTTTAAAACTGATTTAGCATTTTTGCCTTAGGCAGCTGTCTCACGGTTGACGAAAAAACGATTAGATATTGGCTGTTCTTTTGATGAAGAAACGAACGATGGATGTAGACTAGACCACGTGTTATTAATATTATAGTTAAACGCCGGGATTTCTAGTTTCAAAAGACGAGCTTTATTTACTCGCTCCTCGCTTATCACCGGCGGTAAGACAACTGCCTTATCCTTACGCTAAGTTCGTAATTAAAAAGTTAATTTACTTCCACTTTTAAAAGGATTTTCTTGAAACAAAATGTGAATAAATACATTCTAGTTAGACAAATAAAGTAAATACTCTAAGTAGTACAAATATACTTACTTTAATATAAAATTGAATGTTGTGACGGTAACCTACATAATACGTTATTTTTTAATGTTTTAAATGTAAACGAAAAATATGATGCTGTAATACAAAATTAAAACATAAGTTCACCGCAAAATGTAGACGCGCTGGGTACGGCGGGGTCCCTGGGGACCTAAGGTAGTTATTTCACCGCCGACGATTAACGTGAAGCGAGAAGAGCTACAAACTATAAAATACACCGCGAAACCTTGCCCCTAATATGTGCAATATGGATCTCTTTTATTATCATGGTACCTACAACAACTGTACGTGTCTTGAGCAAGAAATAGTTTGTGAGTAGCTAGTCATTTCCTCGTCAGCGGTAGCACAGCTGCCTTACATTATTCATGTTAATTCATATATGGAGCACAGGAAGTGCTTTAGACATCCATTAATAATAAATATGCGAAGGGAAAACCGAAAAATACCCATTAGAAACTGCTGAAAGAATTTGAAGGCCCGTTAAAATGATGAAAGTCTTCGGAAGTTATATTTTTCAAGCTTGCAACATTTAAAGTGTTTTCAACAATTACAATCTAGATAATGATAATTCTTTTTATGTGTACATAGCTTAAATTGTAAGATAAGCCTATCTAGAAGGAAATGTGACGTTTGCATCACATGATAGCGCGCGGCTTGATGCCAGTAATGTCAGTGTTACGCGAGCGACTGATTTACCGGCCAGCAGGCTGAACCCGCTTCCGCGACTGGGCCATGTACGTACATAACCCGCCTATAAAACGGTGAAAGTGACAGAGCACGCGGTCATTTATCTCGCGAATAAAATATTTCACAGATAACGATAAATCCGGATAGTAATATAAGTAAACGGTCGTCGGTAATTATAGCCGCCATATTTTTTAGATTTATGTGCTAAGGTTATGGCTCCGCTGCCGGCGAGCTCGCGACTGTCTTGTTTATTTTCAGGCTGAAAGAATATGGTTTACTATAGGGAGTAACCTCGGAAAACCATTAATTCATATTTACTACCCTCGCATTTATGAAACATAAATGTGGGTTTACGAGAAGGTGGAAAGGCTGCAGGCATATTCTAGCATCGTTCAGTTTATGGGTCACCTTAAATAGAGGTTTAATTATTGGTATACCTGCAGAAAGATTTATAGCGGCGTTTAATTAAAGCACCGGTCAAGTGCGAGCAGTCACCGGAAAACCACATTGCTTTCCCGCACCGAACTCGTGAATTTGAGGAAGTATTTTATTGGGACAAATAATTATTATTTTGCGACTCGTTAAACTAAAAGAAAATAAACCAGTATAATTTTGACGGTATCGCCAATAATTTAATATTATTTACAAATTTACAAGATACATGAATATATATAAACAATCACTAATCCTAAAAACCTACATATCTATGCTAAAAATAACTATAAAAACCTATATTTACAAATAAGAAAGGTCATAAAAAGAAAACCCCGTCTAATCTTACTGACACTTTGGTCACTATACACCTATACTTTTCATAAAAACGTTTTTTAGCATACTTACCTAGCTATGAACTCTGCCATATGCTGATATTTTTTTGTTTTTATCAGCAGAATGTTTGCTTAACGATTATTTTTTAAACCTAGCTCAAATTCTTGCAAACGTACCTAACAAATTTTATCATTTTAAAAATCGTCTTTTTAATTTTTCGCCATTGTATGTATGACTTGTGTTGTGACACGACTTCATCAACTAAAAGTAAAAAACGGTTATAATCACATACTGGTACGTAGCACTCTCTAATCTTTCAAATGAATAGATTTCGTGCTTCTTTTGTATGAATCAAATTATTATAGGAGAGGATACACAGGATTCTGTCATTTCGTGACAATAGCAGTTTTGAACAATGGTGCGCTATTCACATTCCTTTAGACTTCTGAAATTAAAGTAGATTCAAAGCTTATATTAGGTGCTTAAATCATTGAAATCTGCCTAGAAGTTCAATAATAATAAAGCCCAAGTAATCCTCCATATCTCCCTAAATATGTAACCACTTTATCGATCAATTAAGTATGTAATTGGTCGACCGCAACTTAGTGGGGGCAGTATAGTATCGCACCATACCCAATTGCCGGCTACCCACTGCCCACAGAACACATAAACATGCATTACTTATTATATTCAACAGACGTCGAGAAATAAACAGGTAGGTTACGAATAATTACTGTAATGTATAAGTACGAGCGATAATTCACTTATACATACCTTTAATTCTTCATTCAATTATACCTACATCATACGTACCAGTAAACATAGCTAGAGAAACTAAAAAATATATATTCGTAAGTTTTCCTAATAAAGGTTATGCAACTCTGAATTTACTTGAGCCATTAAGAAATTATTGTCCATAATCAACTCATAACCTACCTTATTTAGTAATTTTTTTGTTGAAGTTCGTAGTTTACTAAAAATTTAGACTTATGATACGATAATTTCGTATTTATGAAGTATCTAATTTTTTTTTTAGTTTCTATAGCCATGTGACTTATCGCTCGGGGTGTTTGTTACACCCTGCATGGGATTAAAAAATATTTAAATCAGGCCCAGTGTATGTCGGGCCACACAAATGTTCGATATTAAATTTTGGTCGACAATTACCTTGTTAACTTGTACCTAAAGCCTACGCAACTGTTAATAGCTACTATATTTATATATCCCTACTATTACTGTAAATTCTTTCACGTACCTGTGTAAAAACAACCATTTAGAAATTTGTAACTGCTCGCTTAATATTTTACAAACGGATATTAAAATCGAAAAATAGTTTTATAAAATCTGCAATATTGAAAAAAAAAACCTGAAATGACATCTCAAAAAAAAACACCGTCGCTTTTTAAAAAAAAATTTTTTTCAGTGTGCTTATTAAAGTACAACCATGCTAAATTACAAGCCTGCAGTACCTAAGATATAGAGAGGCAAAGTGCTGACTCGTGCATAGACAGACAACACCGATGGATGTAAGTAGTAGGACAGGACGCAACTTAATAATGCTGCTTTAGCCGGTTTGACTACGGAATTCTAAAACGGTGCACAGCATGATCGCCGCACCAGCCGTATTTAGGCGCAAATAATCCCTAAACGATGATTAAGTATGCTATTTGAACAGCCGTTAAAACACAAAAACGTTCAAAGTTGTTTCAAAGAATCCTGAAAAGTGAACAATAAGAGTTTAATAACATTAAACCAAACATTTAATCAGCTATCCCAAGGTTCATGAAATAATACAACGAACGGAATAAAACGGGTTTGAATCGTATTAATTATACTTTATCATTGTCATTATACACAGCAACGACTAAATTTATTTACATAATTGCATAAAGTAAATATTCGAGACTCATGCTTTTACTTTTGTGACTTTTATTATTGTCTGAAGGCGTCAGGTAGCAACTTCACCGCTCTTTTGTTATTTTTGTGGTCGACTATAATAATTTTATATCCGGAAACCAGTGTATGTTCAGGAAAGATGACGATCGACTGAAAAATTGAACCTATTTCCTATTGTTTGTAAAATCGCACGGTATAAGAACTCTTCGCTCGTTCCACAAACGCTTTTGAAATCAGGACAAGTCCAGAGAGACTTCAGGGAACAAGTCTTGGTACTGAAAGACGATTTACATTGTGTTTTCGTCTTTTATGTTAAACGATCGTGAAAGTCAATTATTTGATTGGCACTCGTCAAACGATACAATTACTCCGGTTAATGACGTTTGTCATGTGAAATTAACGAGATCACATAATTTATCTCGAAAGTGTTTTACCTTTATTTCAGTTTAGATGGTAAACACAGCTCCTACAATTAAATGTTTTAACATGTAAAGGGAAATAAAAACGGGTGAAGTACCTACTTATATTGAAAACTTAAAGTAGTGCGGTAATGAATGGGAAAAAGCCTATAATTAGGTAAATACCTTCTTAAGATTTTATTTAACTTTACTTTCAAAAAAAAATTCAAAATGTACTTTTGCAAATTAGCCGCCAAGGGCTCTTCTACGTGTCTTTTTTGAAACTACCAGCGCATTCGGAAAGACCATCATTGCCAAGAAGAATGCGCCGCAAGAAACTTGGCAGAAAGTCATTTAGTCAAATATGATAAGTAACTATGTACTTGTTATAATCTACATGAATTTGAATTGGATATGTAAATTAGGTGCCTTATGGCAACTGTTGTGACCAAGATGCATTAATAGTGAGGCAAAACAGGTGTGTATGTTCACAGGATTGTCGATGGCGGAACTCCTGAGACCTAAGTTTCACATTTGCGCTGAACAAACTCATTATGTTACCTCATTACCCTTGCTTACATTGTTTGCAACAGAGGACGCGTGCCGTCACCCGGTAGGTGCTGTGTTACAAGCAATGAAGCGTAATAAGTTTACACAGTGATTTTAACTACCTAGTACTCGTAGAAAAGCCCCGAGGAAGCCTTGAGTACCTAACTAAAGGTTCGATATAAAAAAGGGCATTTTTAGGCTTCCGTACCCAAAGTCTGTCTGTCCGTCTGACAACAGGCTGTATCTCATGAACCGTGATAGCTAGACAGTTGAAATTTTCACAGATCTGATGATGTATTTATGTTGTCGCTCTAACAACAAATACTAAAAACTGAATATTTCTATGTCTAATCTTTGTAATAACCAATATAAAATGATCTCACACTGCCTACATTTTGCTTAGGAGGTAGGGCTCTGTTAACACTGGATTTCAAATTGAATTTGTGCGGAACCCTCGGTGTGCGAGTCCAACTCGCACTTCACCGTTTTTTTATATACACAGCAACAATTTTCATCTTTTATTTTCTTTATTCCTGAGTCATGGCTGTTTCTATCTGTATAAGTATTGTATATCGTTGTTTAGCACCCATAATAAAAGCCTTACTAGCACTTACTTTGAGACTAGGTCAATTTGTGTGAATTGTTCGCTAATATATATATATTTTTTTATTTATTTACCGGAAGTTATAGTGGGTAGTATTATTATCCAATAAACCTCGTACCTATTTACCTGGAACGCTTTGTAGATTTACTCAGGGTATTTTATTATTCTAATACAACAAAAACAAGCGCATTATAACCATTACAGTGTATACGAACACTGGTATTTCATACGGTAAATAAAGAGCTTGCAGACAATCTTCTAACAAAAGCACGTGGAGGGTTTACCTTATAACTCTATGTTATGTTAGGCACAGTTCATGCTGGTAATGGAGTTCTTTTGAAGGAGGAATCTTGCACTCGGACTCGAAATATGAACTCATAGTTTATTATATTGCTATTTAGAATGTTCTTCGTACGTGTTGTTCCCTAGAGTCAAGGGAATTAGCTACTTGTTGGAATATTTTGTAAAAAACGTGGTATTTTGTTCTCATTACAGTGCTATCTCAACTGAAATCAGTTGGACGTCCCACGTTATAACATGCCGCACTTAAATCAAATTATTCAGTTCAAATCACTTCTAATAATACTGCGATAATCGGTCGAGAAAGAGATCTCCTTAATCGGTTTCGATGCGTCTCAATGTGTTAATTTGAATGAATATTTACGTGAACTGTAGAGCTATAATACCTAAAGGATTAATTATAGTTAGTTTGAATATACCATATCATAGCTATTAAACGCCAATTTAACTTTTTATATATACCACCATTAAAATAAACTTTCTACAGGCTCCCTTTCCACCTTTTTTCGAGGGACGCGTTTTTTAAACGAATAGAAAATTCTGCGACCCTCATAATTCCTCGTCATGAAACCTAATTAAAATAAATACATTTTGACTCCAGCTTTATCCTTAGAACAAAAGCAGTTTCTACAACTAGGCTTTAAATTATAGTCAGGGATTCATATCTCTATAACAGAAGTGAAGTTAGAATAGGCTTACGAAGTAATAGCCACTGCTGCAAGTGATGACGATCCCGCGCCCCATATTCAGCTTAATTTCACGGATATTCCACCCACATTATTCCGACGACCTAATTCTCTGGAGAAGTTAAGAGCACAGTATGTGGTGAATAAGATTAACCAAATGAGCCATACGTTTATTTCTGTATTCCGCTATTAATTCAGACTTAATCCTTTATGTTTACGAAAGTATGTACAAAAGGGGTGTTAACTCTTAACCGCGCTTAGACTAGAACATTGGTGGTTAAATAAAGTTCAATTATCTCCCATTAAAACTCTGCACACTGCTATACAATATTTTTTTTTTGTACTTGTTAGTAATAGAGGATCACTGTATCTTATTGCTGTTACATTAATATGTGGTGGCTTGACTGAGTTTATACCTACGTAAGCTGTGGGCTCAAGATATTCTACGATGCTTCTATTGCTCTGTCAAAGTTTCGCGCAGTGTAAGTAATGGATGAAGAACTCTTATAACATTACGATTATTTGTTCCAGGTGGCTGTCCGAGTGCGCGAGCGCGCGGCGCGGGGGGATGCCCGTGCGCAAGGGGCTGCTCGCGCCCCAAAACACCTTCCTCGATACCATCGCCACACGCTTCGATGGCACACGTTAGTATCTAGAACGATTACCCATACCATACCTTACCTACGTAATGTAACGCAAATGTAATATTAAGCCACATAGAGTTCAAAACGAGTGTTATTCTCGAAGCTGCGAGACACGCAATTTCGCTGCGTTCGGTTTCATACTGAAGCCTTGTTTGTTTAGAAAGGCGAAGCAAAATGAATCGAAGTTTGGTATGAAACTGAATTAGCAGTTAAAAAGTTTGACTTATGGTCTCTCAAGCAGAGGGTCGTGAGTTCGAACCGCGGGGCTCGCACCTCTGAGTTTTTCGGAATTGAAGCAATGATCTATAGAAGGAAAATACATTTGCAATTTACCATGGGCGTTTTCATGGGGTAATAGCGATTTTATGTATCATTTTTGAGAAAAAATTATAAATTTTTCGACTTCCAATTTAAAAAAAAAACTAAGGCATTTTCATATGCTTAAGATAAGCTTTTTCATGGAATGAGGTTGGAAAAGGTTGTATTCCGATCAGCCAGTCTGCAATTTGACTGCCAATTTGTAAATAGAATGCAGTTCTCAACAATAGAACAATGCGAAATATAATAGAATGTAGATTCGCGTTCAGGCTACATTCGAACTGGAATTACACTCGAAATGTGAAAATGTAGAAGAATTCGGTGAACATTAATCTCATACTCAATTCAAATAATTCTTTAATCGTACCTAAATCTAATTACCATATTCTTAATCCTCTTTAGCTAATCCTCATTCTTCATTCTAAAATAACAAAGATCATGTCGACGTTTATAATTAGGTAGAACATTATTTCCGTGCGTAAGTTTTCCAACTCACAAATATTATATTTAGTACGTAAAAAATACGAATACAATCACAATTATAAGCACTCAAACCACTTCGACAAGATGGTAAAAGAAAACTATTCTGTCTCTAAAAATGATTTTACATACGGACAGAAAAATACTTTTCCTTTTATAAGCTCTAGTTCACCCCATCCCAGCGGTTAAGGACACAATAACGCAATCCCCAGCGGCCAATAGCAACGTAACACCGCCGCAAGTATCCAATGCACATGATCCTTTCCTTTTCAATCTCCGTTCCATAAATGTAAATAAAAATGAAGGCGAGCGTCAGGGAAATTCACAAACGGAACAAATGTAAATCCGGGCAAATAGACCCACCACCGGGTTAGATATTACAGTTTGCGAGCGATATTTGCGGCATCGCTGGCCTACTTGGTACAATCACGAGACTTAAGATGTACCTGTACACTTCTTAACTTTACAAAGTATCTTTACAAACATAATGGAATAAGAGGAAAAGTGCATACGATGTTAATGCTAACAAACTGGACAAGAGTGTGTCGGAGTAACGCGCGCAGTGTGCAGTTCCGGGTAAATATTATGCGATAAATATTAATTACTAAGCTAAATTATGGGTGACAGTTACTTGTTACTAACAAAGCCTACATAGCTGTGGGGGTGACTCTTTGACACTTGAAACTTATAGTGGTGGAGCGCCATAATAAAATTTTTGAGTAGGTAAATACTTACTATTTTGCAAATTTTTATTCTGCTTTATCAACGTGTTTATTATACATAATATATACAGTTAGTATACACTCGTGATAATTACAGCTATCTATTAGATACCTATTAAATATATCTGAGCTAATCTGCGGACTCACGGAAGGATGGAAATGACAAACTAAAAGAATTCCGTTTTTTCCATCTTGATTAAGGAACCCTAAAAATACCAACACCCAGCTATTGTCAAAAGATTAAGAGCTTGTTATTCAAGAGCTAAAGATTAAGAGATTAATTCTGAGGTCTCCCGACAGTTTTACTAGTCGCTGCTGTCTGTACCGAGGAAAATCCCAGACCTTCACGCTAGTCACGCCGCTAGAGAGAAATCAGCTGAATTTGCTTTGGGCGTGATTCTAATCTTGTTCAGAATGGATAGTATGGCTTTGGGAAAATTCAATCAGGTTTTCGGATTCGTGATGGAGCACTAGCTTTTTTAATTGGTAACTATCTGTTTAAAGTGTAGTATGGTCATAGATTTACCAACGTAAAGATTGGTAATGCGAGAGAAATAAATAGATAGATGGGACCATTTCTCTTACACGTCACGAACCTGTATGAACCTAGTAACAGTCTTAAACAAAAGGAATAAAGCTTATTTTTCTTAGAAACGTGTCAACAGCTGTCAAACGTTTTGGCCTCGTCTCAGTTATTTCAGAGCTGATCTTTTCTAATTTTCCGTTCCGTTTTTACTTAAATAAAGAATAGAATAAATTAGTGCTAATGTTTTTATTCTACCTGTCATATTTATATCTCTAGGTCTCTAGTTGTATCGGTGTTTCGTTGTCCCTAATTTTATTCTATTCGATTTTATTCGATTCGATATTTTTTGAGTGGGAGATATTCTCACTAACGAGCTACCTAACAAACTTCGCCTAATTACAGTTTGATGCTATAAATAAAAGAAAAGGAGAAACTTACACAGTGAAGGTCGTCACAGAAATTCAATTTACGTATTTTTCTTTTCAAGAACAGACATTAACGCGCAATAAATACTAATACGTCGACATCACATCTGGTCAGTAGGTATTGCCTGTAAGCGAGTAATAGGTAAAGTTTGGATTGCCTAGGGACCAATTTTTAAAGACAATTAGGTATAAAATAGTAAAAATCTGTGAAGGTACTCGTATTGCTACAAAATAACTTCTGAATTTAAATATTTGACTAGTTGTGAAGATTAATTAAAACGTAACTCTCTTTTACTCTTAGTAGGTACTCGTATTTCAAATTCTGTAAAAACTTTCACCACTCTCGAATGGTACTTTCGTGTGATGTGCTTTTGAAAATCGAGCTTCTGGTAAGTTATAGAAATCTAATGTTTATTAGATATGAAACTTTCACATTGCCAACTATCAACATTTATATAACCATCTATATTTTACCACACAAAACTCTACTCTTGGCCTCTTGTTTAACTCTTAGAAGGCTAAATAACACAATAATTCTGAGAGGCACAAACTCGTGAGAACTTGAAGAACGGAAATGGAAGGTGGAAGATCCTAAATACGTACCCTTTGAAATGTGCACAGGTTTCGAAACGACCGGACGTTAATTAATAATATTAGTCCAATGAGACTAATTCATTTGTTTACTTTAGTTTCACTCAAAGGAAAAACGAAGCCAAATAGAAACAAGATGAAACAAGTGGGTAGGTACTTCGAAGATTTTGTGGAACATATTAGAATCATGTTCCCGATTCAACTAAAACCTAGGTATTCATTTATGAATAATTTCATTTTCTGTGTCAACATGTTGGAATATATACCTGCTGCTATAAACGATAATGTTTTCTTATTTCAAACGAACTAATCAGTCGCAAAAAATCACGAAAGTTCTCTGGGACTGAACGCAATCAGCTTAACTAACTTTACCTTTATCACTGGCAACTAAGTAAACAACATTGTCTTGGGTACATGGAGACGCGAAAACAAACGAATCGAGGTAATAAAATAATTAATTAAAACAGGCAGTAGGTCACTAGATGTTTACTCGCGGAACGGGGGAGTTGAGTACTTTATTACTCCCAGCTCAGCAAAACCCGTCCATTATTAAAATTACAAGTTTGTGGGAATGCGTTCTGCATTGCTTTTCTGCATGTAAAATCTCTCACAATTAGATAATTTTATTATGTAGTAGGTATCCTACCTTCTCATGATTTATTGTACCTACCTGAATGACCGAGCATGCTCAATATTTTAATACGATGTTTTCTAAAAATGAAACCTAGCTGCATTGATTTATCGCCTCCGAAACCCCATGCATACTAAATTTATTGAAAATAAACAATTGCTCGTTTAAAGGTATTATATAGATAGATACCACATTTAAAGTAACAACGTTTATGTTTCTAAAACGACAGTTTTAGTAGGCCCATCAAAATTTGACACTCGCCACCAATGTTATAAGACGCAGTATTTTCTTAATAGATACCTGCATAATACTACTTCTACTAGAAGTTACGTGCGCTATACGGTTACACACTTAAAAATACTTCATTCGTAATTTAATGCGAGGGCACCGCTTTAGAAGTTGCATCTGATGAATGAAAGCCACTTAAAAAACGATTGTCCCAAAACGCGTGCAGAGCGTTGAACGCAGCGAATTCATTCATTCAATGTCCGTTGGGCGTCTGCTGTCAGGCCGGCGCGCTGCTATCCAATCAGAGCACGAATCAAATCATTTGTTCTGTGGATTTGCGCATACCCACCGTGAAAGGCCGAATTTCATGAACGACCAACGACGATTGCGGACATCTTAATATTATACTACCACGTTTTTTTTAATACAACGGCTAGTAATTGACTAGGTTAGGTACGTTTCATTTTTAGACTTAACACTTGTTTTTTTTTACTATAATACGAAAACATTCTGCCTCCTGAACACTGAAATATTTATCGGGTTCCGTATCTTAAAAAAATTGAACCCTTATAGGGTCACTTCGCTGTCCGTCCGTCCGTCCGTTTTCCTAAAGAACGCGTGGAGGTATAGAGTTGAAATTAATACCAAATACTTAGATCTGCGTCCCCTTAGAGCTGTGAAAAAACAACCCCTAAGCCAACTCAATCAAAAGGTATAGAATCAATAGAAAACGAGTATCCATACAAATTGTTGTGCTCTCAAAAATAGGGCATAAATAAGTTTAAAATTTGGTATGAAGGCAGCTCATATAGCACAACTAATGAAATTGGACTAAAATCATTTTTTTACGTCTGTTGTATAAAGAGCCAATATAAAATGAAATCACTCTGCCTACATTTATATATAGGTGCTAACACTGGATTTTATATTTACTTGCTGAATTTGTGCGTAACCCTCGGTGCGCGAGTCCGACTACCACTTGGCCTGTTTTTACTTACAAGTGTGATTCATTATCTTATCTTATCTTATACTTGTTAAAATTTCATTAAGCATACTGAGATAAAGAGAGCTCCGTGCATCCATTGAAGTTTGATTGCACGTTATATTGGAGCGAATCGGCGCCGGCGTCATTAACTCGCTCGTTATTTCGGTGCCGGCGCATTGACCGGCTACGTCAGCAAAATTAGCCACAGATTCGCCAATGTGCACAATATTGCAGTCATGACCGCAATAAAGTTATTTCTAACTAGCATTTGCCCGTGGCGTCGCCAGTATTTGTGTCGATCTTTAATTGACGGTCCCGTTCGACTTTATGGTTTTATATAGCTAAAAACAACTCTCATACCTATTCCGATGGTTGTTTTTTGAGAATAAACAGATGATATTTACTTTTCAATTAGCTCCATTGGCAAATTTTAATGTCTTGTTACAATACGTTTTACTCACGACTTTGCAAAATCCGCGGAGTGTGTTTTTGAATGAGCCACTTACGTTTGGAGACAAATAGTTTCTTTAAGCTTACAAATCGGCCTTCAGCGAGGATAAGACGGGGAAGGTATCGGAGTTCGGAATGACATGCGGATCGAGAAAGGCTCGCTATTCTAAAAGTAAAAATCGATCATAACATTAACTTTTAGTTGTTTTAATTTTGTGTTATATGTACATTATTATTATTATTATTTATATACATTATAGCCTTTTTATTCCAAATTCGCAACAATTTCATTTTTTGTTGTTGTTGTTTTTTTTATTATTATTATTATTATTATTGAATTGTCGCGTAATTCGGCGTGCCTCATGGCATAGGCCTCCTCCGTGTATTGGAGGGTTTGGGCTATAGTTCCCACGCGCGCCCAGTACGGATTGGGAACTTAACACACACCATTGAATTTCTTCGCAGATGTGTGCAAGGTTTCCTCACGATGTTTTCCTTCACCGAAAAGCTCATGGCAAATTTCAAATGTAATTTTCGCACATAAATTTCGAAAAACTCAGAGGTGCGCGCCCGGGATTTGAACCCACGACGCTCTGCTTGAGAGGCCACAGGTCAAACCACTAGGCTACCACGGCTTTTTTTATATGTTATATGTACATACAAATAATTAAATATCAGAAAATGCGGATGTACTTGTCTATTTGTAAATCTGATTTTTACAATAGAATATACAAATATTCCTGAATTATGATATGATATGATAAATTATAAAGTATTATGTAGAATAATTGCATGCTTAATATTATTCTTAAGATGCATGCGTCAATTATATATCAAAGAACGTGTAACTGGTGTCAATAATTTCGGTTTAAAATTAAATCCTAAATAAAATAAAAGGAAAACCTAAATGCTATCTATTACGTAGTAAGAAAAAATGGTTCCTGTATACGAATTCAAAGTCACGGTGTATTTGACAAAGAACCAGCATAACATGTTCGATATATTTTCTTCTGGACGTTGAGCTTCCGATATTTCGACGCATTTGCATGCACCATGATATTTTGAAACTCACTGTACACACATGGTGATGTAATGAACCGTGAATCATTTAAAACTATTATCACTACATGCTCATTTTAAACTCTACAGCTACGAATAATAATTATTATTATTCGTAGCTCTACAGATTTGATTTTTAAAGAGCTACAATAGCCAGACAGAATACCAAGGTCTAATTAAGAGTTTAGTTACTAATTAATATTTTTGTACTTTTAAAGGCTTACGTAATTTACGAAATCGTAAATAATATTATTATAAGATATTTTAGGTATCAACCCGTCAATTAGCGCAATTAAGAGAGGAGCGAAATAGGTTAGGTAGATAGGTATTTAGTTTTCAATATCCAGTCAATATCACTTTGAATTTGATGATGGCATTTCATAACATTTTTTTGGCCATTACGAAACTTACTTGCTGCGTCTAGTCATCGCACAAAACAACCTATGCACTATAATTTATCTTGCAAAGCTGTACCTGTAGCTTGATTATTTGATTCTATATGATACTCTTTCCAATCCAAGGTTCAAGGCATGTAGAGGATCATAGATAAGTAAATACACTAAAACATATCTACCTCAGTTGTATGTTACATTCCCAATATTGACCTAGCCGCCTTTGCTCTTAATTAAATACCAATACATTTATAGACCAACCAAAGACAATACAAAATCAGAATAAATAACTATATTTAATCGTTTATACCTCCCTTTGTATATACTTCCATGCTGGTCTGGGAGCAAAGGAATAACATAGAATGTACCAGTTGCTTCTCGTCCCGCGCAGATGGTAAAAGCCCATCGAGGGAATGGGCGAGTCTTAGGAATCATGTTATAGGCGATGCGGCTAGCAACCCATCACTATTTTGATTCCCCTTTCCACCTATACACCTACAATCATGCTAAACGTGGCCTTTAGGTCTTGTTACCTCAGGCTCTGTCTACCCCGTAAGGGATATAGACGTGATTTATGTGTGTGTGTGTATTTAATCTTTTATACAGGTGTTATTTTCATACGTGAACAGCTTAACTTCAGAATTCTTGTTAGTACAATTATTAACATAACGCTATTTTGAACTTTGTAATGACTTTTAATTGGAGAACTAACTGGAAACTCAGACATTCATGCTGAAAAGAGTTATTTTGGTCATTTTTCCTGCGATAGTCTGGAGTGAAGAGAGATATCTATTTATAGGAGCCTGTATGAAATGAAAAGAATCGCGTGTTACTCCGCTACGGAGCTTACAAAGTGCCTGAGGGAACGAAAACATTAGATACTTGAGTACGAGACGCTAAGAAAGCGGGACATTGGGTATTAAAAGCCATCAAGCTCCCCAAGAACTAAGTATACAATGACCACTTATCCAGGACTAAAAATAGACGTTGCTTTCATTAGCTCCATCCATTCACAGAGGTTTAATTTTTCCAAACGATGACGACTGAGTCATATGTTAGACTCAAGCCTAGTGATTACAGAACTTAACAACAAATCTTCAGGTCCCGGGTTCGATTGTCAGAGCAGATATTTTTGTGCTCAAATGTTGATGTTTGTTATATTTATCCGTTGTCTACCCTTAGTTATGCTTAGTTTGAGATTGGGACTTCAATTAGTGACAATTATTGTCCCGCGATATTGACTAAATTAACATTTTTCCAAGGTAGACCTTATCATAACTAATTTAGTACATAACGATGACCGCGTATTAAATCAAAATACATTCTGCGTCAAATTTAGAAGAAAATTTGTTTCATTTATTCAGTAAAATTAAAACTCAAGGGCTTTCGCCTATACGAACTTTTTACCACAATTCTTTGGGTTTCTCGTACCGCGCTTGCGGGCTGCTGAGCACCACTTGTTATACAAATTAGAGATTGTAATTGCGAATGTGTACCTACTCTTCAGATAAATAAGACCTACTTGTTCAAAAATGACGGACGACCAAAGTCAAATGAAAGCTTATTATGTCTTATATGTGTGTAACTTAGGTGAAAAACTTAAGTAAATGACCCGTTCTATGTGTGAGTAATGTGTGAATATAGACAAATTGATGTTCCAAATTAGAAAAATTACTTAAGTCCCATATCAGTTCTGTACACTACTACCATACAACACGTCATTTACTATAAGTTTTTCACCTACATGTAGGTACATTGGCTCTGGAAATGTATCTACTTCAACTTGTTCCTATTTTTTGTTTTTGTGAAAATATCGCTTTTAAGCAATAAGACCGCCTATCCTGTTAAAATTATTTTTGAACTGACTGTACTATTTTATGGTGTTCACTGTTCACTAAAGAGTATACGGGTGAGGCTCAAAAAGTTACACACCGTTAGAGTTGCGTTAAAATTTACACTAATTTTGTATTTTATCTGGTATTCGATTGTAAAAATTGCTAGTACGGTATAAGCGGCAAATCACTAATGTGTGAACAGGACAGCCCATATTAGATACTCTATTAATTAATGCCATTTTGATCAGGTATGTCTGCTAGATTGATAATTCAGTTTATAGATTACCAATAACATTATTATATTCTGTTCACCTGGACGATCCTTTTTGTAACAAAGTTATCTTTTAACGGCATGAGAGGTTAAATCAATTTATCTTTATTTTTATTACTATGTGCGGTTCATGGTCGAGCAAGTTAGGTAACGTAGCCTAAAATAGGGGTTCAATGTCGAGTCCAGTGGATTATTTCCGTTTCACCGCACAAAATTAAAGAATTCCAACTACGCGCAGTAAAACTGGAACGGTTCAGGAGTGGCCGAATTAATTAGGTAGGTAAGCAATAAACAAGCTGTGAGCCCAGAACTTTCAAACTGTTTGCCGATAGTTTAGCATTGCTCTAATGCATTCATATACCGCGTTTTACCGTTTAGGAACAGTAGAAACGTGGCCTAAATATCTTAAGGTGCCCAGGCTTACTTATTCACACGCCTTCTGAAACGCCATGAAAGGCTTTGTTTCTGTTTGCTCCCTCCTCCTTTGGTACACATTGCTAGTGACGAAACGCTCTAGTATACGGTTTGAAAGCGGCGAGATGAGATGGAAGGATCGGGGGAGACTGCGCCCTCACCCTCTTTCATCAATCTCGGGTTTTTGCTAACACGATCAAGTTTTGTGGACGCCTAAAACTGATTCAGAACCTCATACGTTAGGGTGCTTATTTTTTACGCGGTTCCGATAAGCTGGGTTACATCATTTTTAAGGGAAGTTAATGCTATAATTTATCTTTTTTTATTTAATTTAAGACTGGGAGTGTCGACTGCGATAAAGCTATGTATGTAGATAGAAATTATTAAATAAGTGGCTTAGTCTCGTGAGTCTTCACGTACCTAACTTATAAAGAACAAAGTACAAATCGTTCAATGAATAATAATAATAATAATGAATATGCTCACAAATTAATTTCATACAGGAGAATAGTAATCACTCAAATTTTTTCATTGAAAACTACTCTATATAGACCAATTGCTGTGGCCAAGCCGTCGAAACAAAAGTGACTGCAAGATATTAGCACTACAAGAAATTAGCTCCTTCCCTAATTCATACCTACTACCCTCATAATTTTATCGAAATGCAACAGTACCTACGTGCTTGAATTGCTCAATAGAATCGATTATTAAGTACTAACGGCTACAGCAGTCTTATAAACACAATGGACCGTACTGAGAATGGCATATTTAAACCACAGAGTATGTAGGTACTTTATATAGGTACTAGATAATTATTCCGAATCGGAGAGTTGCATCTACCTACTTCCTAACATTATGCGGCTCTCACAATATAGTATACCTACCTACTCGTTACTTGATAGAAGTAGCGGGTGCTCAGAGCCAACCGAGAGCAATCAAAACTTCAGCCTCCACTTTTAATACTTATATACCCCTTACTTTATTCAATGTGTTTGCGTTCGAGACGCTAGGACTCAGTTGTTGCAAGATTTCAGTTGTTGCTGTTATTTATGTAAAAACTTTGTTCAGAAAGTTATATTTATTTTATACTAAAACATTAAGACAAGTCTCTCTGCAATAGGTAAAGGTTTATTTCGGGAGATTATAAAGATGGATTCCAGAAGAGCGAGACAGGTTTTTGAACAATTTCTGTCCCTGACTAATAAATTTTTATATTAATCAAATCTCATGCGCGCTTTATACAATTCGCGGCGAATTTTAATAATTTAAGATTATTATTTCAGTTCCTAATCAAGATAACTCGATGCTTACTTTAAATCTTACCTCGAAAGGAAATTATTAAACATACCTGTATACTTTGCAATCCTACAAAGTGATTTTAATGTCAGCAATAGCCCTGAAAGGTCGTATTAATTTAAAACAAGAGAGCGCTTCAATTTCGCGAGACCGGTCCAAAATCAATCTCGTTTTGTGTGTACTCTCTTCAAAGGCTTTTATCAAGTTTAGCAACGATATGTTTAACCAACAAAGTTGTAATAAAATTACAAAGTTAAGGTACATTACGGGCCGAAAACTTTTGTCAAATTTCAATTACGATACCGAGATCCGACACTTACCTACCGAGAAAAATGATTGAAGATAATTCCAAATTCGTTTCGCCTTCAAAATTCAACATACATTTTCCACTCGGAATAAATAAATCTAGAAAGATTTCGGAACGGGAATCTTCCTTAGCCGTGAAGCCGATTAATGAAATTCTTAATGATTTCGAAATTAAAATTGTTACCAATTCTTCCGTCCATGGAAGTATTTTTCAGATGATGCTAGGTGGATAACAATCGGAAGTTTCAGATAAAGATTTAAATAATGAAATAAAGGAAAGATTATGCTGTGGTTTTAACTGACTCGTACTTCATTCGACAATGTTAAATTTAGCCCTTTGGTGGGACCATGATCAGAACAAACTTCATACAAATGATGTAAAAATATTAAGATGATGGGTATTGTAAAAAAAACCAAGCCCTATTGATATTTTTTTGAATAGCTAGTACATACAACTTCGCATGCGAACAATTTGTTTATCGCTATTCCGCAGAAAATATACAATTTCCCGTCTTAAAAAATATTCGGTGTGTCCATAATTGTTAACGATGGATTCGAAACACTTTCCAATATGGTTTTTAAATGGTTTAATTATACAATACTATGCATATTACGAGTAGAAACAAAAAAAAGTTTAAACTTCTTACCTGGCAGAAGCGATCATAGATCTAGAACTAAACATAGGAAAAATGAAAAGCCAGCCATCAATTCAGCCAGTTGCCAACATCTTGGACTCCCGGAGTGGAACACTAAGGGCTGATGGGAACTGGCTGCGGCTGTGGCTCGCCTCCATCAAAATAAGTTTATAGACGACTAGCTGTTGCCCGCAACTTCGTCTGCATAGAATTCGTTTATCGCTATCCCGCAGGAATTACGCAATTTTCCGGGATAAAAAGTAGCCTATGTGTTATTCCCGACTATAATCTATCTATGTTCCAAATTTCATCTAGATCTGTCCAGCCGTTCTGGCGTGAAAGAGTAACAAACATCCAAACATACTCACAAACTTTCACATTTATAATATTAGTAGGATATTGGCGCAGCGTTCCGCCTGTTGTAGGCCTGTCCACTACTCGGACCATTCTGTTTGGGCCACGGCAGGCCTTGACGACTCTCCCTAGGCGCCCGAGTCCTCGAGGGAGGGCTGAGGGCTCGTTGTATTGGTTAGACCTCTTGGCCGAAAAGTTTGCCAATATGCCCAAAAACGAGATTAGCGAGACATAATACTCTTCGTCAGTCACTTCTTCGGAACAAATCATCATCTGCCTTATGTCGTGTAGTGTCATTGGATAGGTCTTAAAAGAATATTGAATACACGTAAATTATTTTTCTATTTAAGAATTCTTTTGAACAATAATGTTCACAGCTACGTAGACTTTCCAAGTCAACGAGTTACAATCGACAACGTAATATTCACTATTCATATTTACTGCATTGGAACCCTACACTGCGCGTGGCCCGAACCCAACACGGCCTTGGCCAGTTTTTTAATTAGCTTCTTATATTTGGCCACAGATAAAAAGATAGTTACCTACTACGACGTTCCTATCGTATCTTATACCGGATTAGACATAAATGGTCCGCTCTAAGGCTGTTTAATTTGCATGCATATGGAATCAAGCGTAGTGCCCCTTCAGATAATGGCAATTAGGTTAATAACACTCCCGTTATTAGTCTAGACATTTTAAGGTAATTACGAATAAGTTTCAACACCGAATAAATATCGTACTATATTAAGGAAAATGCTTGGCAAGTTCAAACAAAATTTTTGAACCCGGTGCTATATGTAGAGTCATAATGTGGAACTGTGGAAGTTTGATTGTGTCATTTTAACGTCAGTGGCTAAATACATTATTTTGATCCTTTGACGTTTATATTTTGCTGTGCATAGGCCCAGGGCTGTCATCATGTCTCAGCGGAAGAGCGAAATATACAAACTCTATTCCGTGCCCACAATTTTACAATTACCGCCGAAATATAAAAGAGCTCATTGAAATTGACTTCTTTATACAAAGCATGCGTCTTTATTTGTTGACAGACAGCAATTTCGTGTTGGGCAACGCCCAGGTGCCGGCTTACCCGATCGTGTACTGCTCGGACGGGTTCTGTGATCTCACGGGGTGGGCCCGCGCGCACATCATGCAGAAAGGCTGCGCATGCAAGTTCCTCCACGGCGTCGACACTAGCGCCGAACACCGAGCAGAGATCGACGCCGCACTCGACTCCAAACATGAACTCAAGCTCGAACTCATCTTTTATAAGAAAAATGGTAAAGTATTTTTGACGGCTAGCGTGGGATGAACAAGTTGTGTAACCAAGAATTGAGTTTATACTTAAATAAAAAACCAACTACATACTTCTTATCCTTTTTGTAATGTTTTTGCTTTCAAACGCTAAAAACAAATGGAATTTTGAGCGATTTTTTTACTCAATTTGTATAAATATGCTTTATCAATCTTATTCTTAGGAGAATTCATTTTATTGTAGATCCTACATTTCTAACAATCTTATTATGTATGTTTATTGATTAAGCTGAATTTGAACATTCATATGAATTCATTCAAAGTTTACACTCAATTGTGTTCATTGGCACTGGAGTATGATATTTCTCGTAAATTATTTTTTTGAATACTTGTAGAGGCTCAGGTATCGTGCCCTTGATTATTGATTTATATCAATTAAAAACGTTAAGGCTGCTTTTGATTTACACTTCAAAAGAGTACCTATGACTGTTTGATTTGGGTCAGATGAGGGGAGCAATTTATAAAATTACGAACCTTTCCCTTTGACGTCCTCACTTTCATTACGTTTTTTTAACTAGAGAAATAAAATCCTTAATGAGGTAGGTAACAAGGAACATGTTTAGGTATAAAAACTAAGCCAGTCTGGATTCTTACTATAATAGCTATGCAAAGCTTCGTCCACACCACACTCGTAAACAAAAACCAATAAGGGGTTTACGATTCCATTCGACAAAATTAAACTTTTACAAGCTGGTGCTTCGTTCGTGTGTACAGCTGGGTAGCTGTTCGCCGTCACCGCGCTTTTAATGGCTGCGCGATGAATATACGAGAACTTGAATACGCCGTAATACCACAATTCAAAAATAATATTTTCATCGGCGCCAGTTCCCACTCTGAGTTCATAAAAGCGTGCTCTATGTTCCTCCCGGGTCTGACTGTGGAGGATTGACATCACGCATACGTAGTTAATGCGCAGGCACGCCTTTCAGCTTTTGAATTTCAATTAGTACCAGCATTACCATTTATTTATGTTCACAGGTTGTCCCTTTTGGTGTTTGCTCGACATTGTCCCAATTAAGAATGAGAAACGCGAAGTGGTTTTATTCCTCGCCTCGTTCAAGGACATCACCAACACCAAGATGGCCGCCATGACCACTAATGAGGAATTCGACAGCGGTGAGTATCCTCGAGATGCCACTCGAGCCCATTCTAAAGAAAACTGCAAGCTACAAAGATTTACTCCTGAAACCATTTCTTTGTTCTCGCAGCCTCGCAGTGAGGTGTTTGTGAATAAAATAACGCTGCGTGAAATTGTTAACGGTTGTGCATTTGTGATGATAATCTGTGCCGGCACGTGTTCTAGTGCTATGGGTTGATAGCGTTAGCTTGGGTCCCCCATAGAGTCCTGTTGGCCGTAGCGAGTTGAGCATCACCGCACGGTAAAGTTTGATTTCGAGTGTTCGTAGTCTAGGTAGAACTAGTCCGTTCGTAGATAGAGTACTCTACTCGTAGTGAAGCACAGAACTTACATTTGACTTTCTTATTAAAAAAAATGTTTATACTAGAATCTCTTTCTATACACAAACCGATTTTATTTGGATGTAACTTCAAATTCAGTATATTACCTTTAAATAAATATTGTCTCATTTTTATAATTTTAAGTTCGAGTTTATACATATTAAGTAATTAAGGTAATGCCTGTTACAATTATCTGATTTAGGTCTTCCTCGATATTTTACCTCATTAATTTGACGCAAAATAATTCGTTTTATACTACACAACACACACACAAATCTTAATTCTATGTAAGTTGTTCTTGCCTTGATTGAAACCACCCTGTCTTTCTATTCTTGTGATATGTAATATTTCATGGTTTTGATTGAATATGTTATACTTACAATAATATGTCGCCAGTTTATGCATTAACTGCTTTAGAATTTTAATCATCAATCGCTTTGTTTAAATAATGTTTTCTTTTTATTACTAAAACCACTAACAACCCTGCAATGTTAAATGACGTTCCACTACTAGGTATATTATTTAATGCAACCTATATTTCGTCCTTACCTACTTTGAAAAAGGTCATATCTCAAATCAATTTCTATTGAATTAAATTTAATCATGTAACATTGAGTAAAATTCACTTAATAAGGATATCGATTTTGGGAAACAAAGGTTTTTTAAAGTAGTGAGGTTCTTTGGTACTATTTGTTATCCTCAAATATTGTGCCATCGTGATAATAAGTAGAATATTCATTACGCGATGTTACTAAATAAAATATTTCTATCCTTCGCATTTCTTACAATTTGCAGATGTTCCTAGTGAAAATTCATTAGATCATTATCTTTACTGCATGATATGGTATACATATAATAAACTTCTTATCATAATGTAGTTCTACTTGGTCATACAATATTCGCATGATAAGACTCTTCAGTTTGATCATATTTTTCCACGCTATATTCACTATTTATTACACATACCCTCTTAATTAGGTATTGCTAATTCTTATGATCTGATCACAAATTACCTGTAGGTTAAAAAAGTAGCTTTCATTGTATTTTTCAGTAATTTTATCCATGTTAGTTAGTTCTAATTCATTAGCGTCTTCATCAGCTTTGCTGGCGACATTCCCATTACAGGGTTTTCTGAAAAGTATCTAGAAAGAAAATTCCAACATCGCAGCATAAAAACTCTTGATTTAATACATACTTAGCTATTTGCCAGCATACGAGTATAAAGTCGGATTTAAATTTAGCTGCTTAGAGTTCTATCTGAATATCCCTTGAGCCTGCGAGTGTTTTCGCGTATTTTCTTTCTAGAGTTTAATTTTACATTCAATGAAAACCTTGCATGGAACACTGTTTGAACTAAGTAGATGGTATTTCTGTATCATTAATAGTATCGTCGAGTGGGATCGCGATGGTAACAGGGTGGTTTATGCGTACAGGAGCCGCGGTGCGGCCTTCGGCTGGCGTGGTCACTCTAGCGTTATCCCCATTTGTACCCGCAGCGGCACTCTTGGGCGCCCGGTTCCGCGCTGAATCTAGTTGCCTACTTCCAGACCCGAATGGCAATTTGGACCCGGAAGCGCCTTCGCCCGCCAACATGGGCAGGCGCCGGTCTAGAGCGGTACTTTATCAGCTTTCAGGACATTATAAACCGGAAAAAACGAAGAGTAAAATAAAACTCAACAATGTTAGTAAGGTAACTTTTAAGTAACCCTTTTCACCATTGATGTAATTATCTAATGTTGTTAAAGCCGCAATACAATCCCATTTATCTTTTCAGAACCTTCTTCACTCATCCGACCCGCCGCTGCCCGAATACAAAACGTCGGCGGTCAAAAAGTCTAAATTTATAATATCGCATTATGGTGTCTTCAAAACATTCTGGGACTGGTTGATCCTTATAGCCACGTTCTATGTCGCGGTCGTGGTGCCTTACAACGCCAGCTTCGTTGACGAAGGTCACCCCAGGATCAGCGTGACGAGTGATGTCGTGGTCGAAGCTTTATTTATTGTCGGTATGTATGAGCATCTTCGTGTTGCTTGAGGTGTTTTTGATTGAAGCACTTAAAAAAATTAATTTGTTGTTGATGTGTTTCAGATATAGTTCTTAATTTTCGAACAACGTTCGTAAGCAAAAAAGGAGAGGTGGTGTCGGATTCTAAGTTAATAGCTCTTAATTACATAAGATCGTGGTTCATTGTGGATCTCCTGGCGGCGCTCCCGTTTGACCTACTTTATGCGTCCGACGTGTACAGCGGCGCGGTGAGCGAGTTGCCCAGCGGCTAATTAATTTAAGCGCGTTGTTATTTAAATTAATTATCGCTTACACTAAGAACTCTCCCGGGTCGTTTTCCGCTCGGCTGGAAGTGTTGAAAGCGGTCATGTTTCCACGTTTGGGAATTAGATACAATGTTGCTTGATTTAGAATGTTTGCAGTACCACTAGGGCGCAAACATTGCTGCGTCAACTTTTTACAAGGCATTATCTAAATTAAGCCTGTTTTTATATGAGTTACTGAAAAATTTGTTTCCCACTTCCTGTGGTCAGAAAGATTTAATATTTGGATGCGTGTGTTAGCCCGTTGATTGTATTGAAATAGCTTTTATAAATGCAACAAAAATTAATTGCAGGAGTCTACTCACGGGAACGTACACTTAGTGAAATTAACGCGGTTGCTCCGTTTGGCACGGCTGCTACAAAAAATGGATCGCTACTCGCAGTACTCGGCCCTCATACTGACGCTGCTGATGCTCTCGTTCTCGCTGGTAGCGCACTGGCTGGCATGCATCTGGTTCATTATAGCAGAAAAAGAAATTGAAAATCACAGAAATGAGAGCTGGGATTTAGGTATATTATCTACCCTCACGTTGAGACCCTATTTGAAAATTTATTTTATTAATAACTAACTTATCCTTGAGGCTTCGTCTCTGCGAAAAAAAAAATGAGCTCGATCCCTATTCCGTGAGAATTCTTAAAAGTCCCTCCTTAATGAGCCTCTGTCATATAAACTTGCTAAATCTCAAGAATCCAGCTCCAGTGGTTGAAGCTATAAGTCCGTTAGTCACGGTATTGTACTTATTAAGGAATTTTAGTGTTACGAAATCTATGAAATGGGTAGGTACTTACCTAAAAAAAACAAAGCCAGTATTTTTACGTTTTACGTAAAATTACATTAAAAATAAGTACACTCATTACGTTTTGACTATAAAATCTTGCATAGTGTTTTAGTATGTTTTATTTGGTCGCTTTGAGTTCACAGAGACAATATATTAAAGTAAGGGTATAACCGAACTATATTACCGCCAAGGTAAAGGAAACGGATTTGTTTATAATTAGTACATGACTCCGGATTCCGCGCCAAACCCGCTAATGTCGTAATTCTTAATTAAGATCGTTAAATTTTCCGCAAACTTGCGAGCATCCCACAATATTACTTCGAATTTAATCTCGAAAATATTGTTAAATTACAACTTAATGAACATTTAAAATGCTCATAAAATATTTTCTAATATAATTTACCTGGCACCTTGGATTATATTCATGAGTTATTGGGATTTTTACAGCACGTAAAGGCGTGATCCGTTTTCTATAAGCCTTAAATGTTCCTCGGGGTTATTTTTAACGCTCGTAATCGATTTCCCTTGATACAGGTTGGATAAACAACTTAGCGGAGCGGCTGAAAGTGCCGGTGCCGAACATTTCCCACAGCGAGAGCTATGTCACCGCGCTCTACTTCACGTGCTCCTCGCTCACTAGCGTCGGCTTTGGCAACGTGTCTGCCAACACTCTGCCGGAGAAAGTCTTTAGCATCCTCACCATGCTTATTGGAGGTAGGATAAGTTCCATATTCAGCTTTTTTTTCGTCAATATCTTCCCATGTTTTTAACCGAAATAACATTTCATCGAAGATTGTTTAAAGTGGTCTATTTACTTCAAAATTATTGCGACTAAAACTTCCGTTGTCAACTAGATAGGTACACAAAATCAGCTGAGATCAGTGTATTGGCATTAGTTATATACCACTAACTAGCTATTGCAGGTAGCTTCACTTTTTTTACATAAACAAAAACAAATCACGTCTTTATCCCTTACGGGGTAGACAGAGCCTAAGGCTAAGGGGGTTTTTCTACACTTCCACCATTATCGTTATAATACAACCAATTTACACAAAACCTTGACAAATTATACTAATAAATACACCTAAAACGTCCACACAAATTGCGTACTACAGATAGACAGACAAAGCGGAGGATTTTGTTTTCAATATGTAATAAATTGATATTGTGACGCGCTTTCGAGCCCCTGGTTTAGGTACTTTAAACACTAACAAAATGCATTAAATGAGTAAATATAATGTATATATTATGTTTGTACTTGATATTTGTTTTATTTTATGTCCGGTATTCCTCGCTTTTTTCCAGCATTAATGCACGCTGTGGTATTCGGTAACGTGACGGCTATTATACAAAGAATGTACTCGCGCCGATCCATGTACCAGAGCAAGTGGCGCGATCTGAAAGACTTCCTTACAATCAATCAAGTGCCGAAGGAATTGAAACAGCGCATGCAAGACTACTTCCAAACGATGTGGTCGCTCAACCACGGCATTGACATTCATGAGGTAAATATCAGTCTTAATGCCTTTAATCTCACCGCAACAGGCTTAATGTATCCTAATTCTTACAAAGGACAAAATGGTAACGTTCTTAAAATTCTCAGACGTCTTATAAAAGGATTAGCAAGTCTTTTTGCACGTCCGAATTCCCTTTTTTCGCTGGTAAATCCAAAGCAAGTTTAAGAGTTGGATGTAAATTTAATCTCACCAAAAACATAAATGTAAAATTAAGCCAAGTTCTTATGTGACACAAAAAGTAGCGATCATACTTTTAACAGATTATACATACCTACACAATGTTTTTACTGGTACCTATTGATTTAAATTGTTTCTGTTAAAATATAATTAAATTGTTGGTGCATTTTGGTGGGCTACAGTAAATTTATTTATTTTTGTCAATAAATTTCAAGTTTCTAAGTTAGATACCTAGAACAACGTTAAAAAATTACATAAAAGTAATTTTTAAATGGTTTCAAACGATTAATTAGGTCCAGAATTGCAAAAGATTTTTTAATGAAATGTACCGTGCTCAAATACAAATACAAATATGTTTATTTTGCTTGAAATGAGGTACAGAAGGTTGTAAAAACATTTAGTAAAAGGATCACTCATTTTACCAGCAACTGGCATGGAAAAAAAATATGCGAGTGAAAATGACACATTCAAGTAGATGTTTATAAATGTCAGGCCAAAAACAAATATAAAAATTACCTAAACACCAAAATAATAATTATTCTGTCACAATAAACAAATATTAAAAAGAAAAAACCATAATTCAACTACCAAACAATTATTAAAATGTCACATTAAATTTACAATACAATACAAATACTCCTTATCCACCACAAATCGGTACAAAAACAATACAGAAACAAAGAATAATAAGCGATCTTATCGCTTAATGGTGATATCTACCAGACAACCAAACCACCAAACCAAACATAAAAAGAAATTAAAACAGTAATAGAAACCGCAACTAATCCAAACATCAAAATAATCAAAATGTCATACATAGTACTCGTAAAAATTGAAAGTAAATAATTACAATGTCACAAAATCACAATAATCTGATAATTAGCGCCACTTAATATTTAAAATGGTCAAAATATTCATCTATTGAGTAAAAGCATTCTTGTACAAGCAAAGCTTTAAGCTTTGTTTTAAATAAATTAGTGGGCAACTTTTTTATGTCGTCATGTAAGCTATTGTAAATCTGAATTAACATAAATAATCACAAAAACATGCGTGTTGATCAATCAAAAAAACTTATGAAATTAGAAATTTGCAGACCAAATAGATTTTAAATAACGAAATGATTCGTATAATAAAGCTCACTGCAGGTGTATCTTGAACTTGACTGAAACACTGCCGTGTCCGATGCCACTGTCCGATCGCTTTGAAGTCGTAAACGAAGTGAATATAATTCGAACAAATCTCGTTATACTATTTATTATTTTTACTTTTAGACTCTAAAGGAGTTTCCTGAGGAGTTGAGAGGCGATGTCTCATTACATTTGCACCGAGAAATCTTATCGCTTCCAATTTTCGAGTCGGCGTCTCAGGGCTGCTTGAAGCTACTGTCGCTGCACATTCGGAACAACTTTTGTGCTCCCGGGGAATACCTCGTACACAAAGGGGACGCACTCACGTATATTTATTACATTTGCAACGGCTCTATGGAAGTCATGCAGAACGACATGGTCGTCGCTATTCTCGGTTAGTTAGTTGAAATCATTATTTTTTAATATCTTAAGAGTTTCCTACCAACTTTTTAATCGTGCTTTTGTTAATTATAAACAGGTAAGGGAGATTTGGTGGGCTGTGATATGAACACGCATTTGCACGCATACAACTCGGGGCAGTCACAGAATAACAATCAGGACTCGGTCATCGTGAAATCAAGCAGTGACGTTAAGGTGTAGATAATACTTCGTTATTAATTTGCCCTGATCGATATAATTTCTTAAAACTAACATTCGTGTTTTGCACTTATTTTACAGGCTCTTACTTATTGTGATTTAAAATGTACGAATATGCACGGTCTGGCAGAAGTTTTACGTTTGTATCCTGAGTATCAACAAGAATTTATCCAGGACATACAGCACGATCTGACCTATAACTTGAGAGAGGGTTATGAAGCAGAGCAGGAGATGGACGGAAACGAACATCCATCCTTGACGCTCCCTTCCATATCGGAGGATGACGAAAATAACGCAGAAGAAGGCGTTTCCCCTAAAAAACCTCCGAACATCGTCGCCACGAGCAGTCCTCGCCATCTCAAGTTCAGGTTATATTAAAAAACTTTATGCCGACTAATAATTAAATCGTAGTACATACCTACGCCGCTAAAAAACAGACGAAGTCCAAACATTTAAACGAGATGTTCACAAAGCTATTTATTTACTGAAGTAATAATTGCACGTTTAAGACGCCCACGTGCGGTCTGGAGAGACCTGTGTATTTGCAATGGCTAAACCATCGCCACTCGATTTGTTACAAACACTAACACCAACTAATTTAACATTTGCCGATTTAATTAAATTCATGGAGCCTATTTTCGCCACAGACATTGGAAAATTACTTACAATGTGCGATTTCAAAACGAATCCATTATCTGGAATGATCAAAGCTATTAGCATCAGTTAAATCTAGTTAATTATTAATAGGCTCGTTTTCTCCAGTAATTCCAGACATGCCAAGGGCCTATAATTTAATTCCATAGATTAAACTTGACGAGAAAACTGTCCGGTGGAATGTAATTGCGTTTCATCCGGTATAGTTTCATCAAGATCTATCCATACGAAGTCTAGAGCACTTGCCCCAGTTGCATCAAAGTACTCTTTATGTTTTGTTTATGGCTTTCTTTTTACATGTTCCAGGCCGGACGGCCAACGTCTCACGCACAGAGAGCTGCGCGAGAGAATAGAAAGACAGCGGTCCGTTGCAACACCTAAAATTACGACAGCCGATTCATTGGAGGGATTAAATTTAGAAGTGTACAACACACGGTCTTCTGTTGATAGACTCGACACGCAGGTATCAAGCTTGCACCATGACGTCGCCGCGCTCAGTATGGAGGCAAGTCAAACAATGATGTCATCCGTTACCATTAACACCGTGTTGATGTTGGCCCATTTTATCATAAGCGATGCGACAAGCAAATCGTTATTAAGATAAGGGTATCGCGTTTGATACCAAATAAACATATTTTCGTGGTTACCTATTCTCTGGAGTATAATTTTATTTGTGATACAGGTAAGGAATGCAATACAAGCACTACAGGAAATGGCGGCGGCGCCGCCTGCTGGCTGGCACGCGGCTCATTCCAATCCAAATCTTCAGTGGAATGCTCCACCTAACCAACTCGCTCGCAGTTGCAGTCATCCACCTGATGTCTTCTGTTGGGATCAAGTGAGTTCTACAATTTACCGCATACTTGCTGCCAGTGCTGTTACAAAAAACATATTCACTAACGTATTTAACGTATTAACGTAGTAATGTGTATTTCAAACAGCAGGAGCGACCTATTACGCCTGATCGCCCAAAAGTACACCGAAGCACACAGACCGATCCTTTCCTTCATTCTGTAACACAATACATCATAGAACATCCGGCAACAGTGATGCTGCTACTTGGCTTAGAGCCGATGACCAGCCTCGCACCAGCTCTCCCACCCGGGGTCGAATACTACGACACGCGGGGCCGCCGGCCGAGCACCCTAGAACAAATCATAGAGTCTGAGAACGGTAGCCAGACCCCTTCAAGTACAGGAAGCGAAAAGTTCGACCACAACAGGAGTCTCAGCGAGAGCGTCAAGGACCTTGATATACAGCCAGAGATCAAAAGACTGGATAGGCCGGATGTCAAAATTTCGAATATGAAAAGAAATAGGTACTCCGCTAGCGATCTGTGCGAGGAGACCGAGCGACTGTTGTCAAACAAGTCGTCCATCCCAAGCACGCGTAGCCTTAAGTTTAATATTAACAGTTAAGTTTAATTAAGACAATTCCATTACCGCGATATCGTGTTTACTATTGTGCTCATTAGTCTTTAGAAGTTTATGGTTAATTATTTATCAGATGGATTCTATCAATCTCGTCTCTATCAATAAATCTTTGGTCAGAGTAATGCTTGAAAACTCGACATGGATAGCGTTCGTAATCTATCAAGGGCCGCTTTTACGGTCTGGGGTTAAAAAATTAAGTCCTGGATTCCTAACATTTTGACACATCTTAACCCCGAGTTAGAAGTTAATTCGGAGTTACAACTATATAAAGTAACCCTGGTCCGCGCGAGCCCGCATAAGCCTCAAAGAGACTTCTTTAGATGTAGAACTGACAGAAATAGATGGATGTGTAGATACTCTACTACTATGCTTTCTGTACTACAACCTTTGTTTAACAAAGTGTTGTTGGCCTTTACATGAAACTACAACACAAAAATTTTAGTTTCAAATATATGTACATATCATAATCACTATTGTTTTTAATTAGCAGATTGCTAGATTTATTCGAAAAATCTCTAGTCACATGAATTAGATTTACGTAAGAGATACATAGAGAGACGCGAGCTGAATTTATAAGACAGTATTATTAAGTCAGTCTTTTTTTATTTTTAGTTGCATTATGAATAGTGAGATACGTTTATATATTATTTAGTGAGAAAACTTTCACCAACGATATGCACATGTTATATATTGATAAAATCAAGAATAAGTAGAATAATGTTTAGCAAAAACATTGATTTACCTCCTGATTTCATTGGAAACATATCTCTAACTTTTACCGCAGTGTATGTTATCTTGGACAATACATAATCTGTATATACGTAGATACCTATCACCGCAACTGTCTTCGCATTGAGGTTTTAAGGAATACGATTTACTTAAAATAAACTTTAGGTAGTCTTATACACATACTTTGTTACGTGTTTTTAACTTGATCTTTTTAATAAAAAGTCTATTAAATCGACTACCTATATATTTATGTAAATAAAGAACAAGTCATTTTGATGTGGTCTATGTACTTATATGTATATCAATATTACTTAAAAATCTTGTACGTTGAGAACGAAGTCCAAAAAAATATATTCACAATTTTGACAGATAGGGAAAAAATGCAATTAAACTAATGTGCCAAATTGTAAGAAAAAAATATGAAATTAGAAACAAAAATAAGTATACTTACTTTTTAAGATTTATTTTGTTTGTAATTAGTGTCAAAGCTAATTAAAAACGGTTCTTTCACTAACGAGAAGAAGGCGAATTAATTAAAAAAGTGTTCTGAAATAATAAAAAACGAAACCATATCTTGCTATCGTTCCTCGTCAGTTTCAATTCATCGATAGAGTTTAGGACGAAAAAAACTTTTTTATCGTGAAATTGAATTATAAATGAAACAGAATTTGAGTTTGAGATCATGAATTTTTGTTTTATAAAAGATTCATTATTAAACTACCCATCGTTAAAAATCGTCAAACTGCCAATTTATGACGAATTGCGAATTTTGGTGAAAAGTGGACTAGCCATGATGTTGCTAGGCACACGAGTAACTACTAGTACTTTATTGGTCCAATAACATTTTTTTTTTCACTGTACAAAACTCTCACAATTTTATTACCAATATTTAATGGATACCTAAAAATTACTTCCGTGAGAGCTACTTTGTGAATACTTAGATAATTAAGCATCTGTATTTTTGTAGCAACTTTCTAAAGCAATACAATTTCTGTGTTGATATTACTGAATGAGATAAGACTACAATAAATATTATAAGGTCAATGGAGAGGTAAAATGAGTAAACTTGTTAACACAACATGGCATTTAAAAATGAGGGATGGTCACCGTCACCGTATTTTATCGCATATTTCTTAATTTTTACTTGATCTAGAATTATTTGTGGTACTATTAGTCAATTCCAAGTTCTTCCACCCTCTCAGAATTGAGTAGGTACTAAAAATATATATACATACATACTCGTACGCATACACAAATCACGTCTTTTTACTTACAGGGTAAACAGAGCTATAGGCTCTGTCTCGTCACCTTGTGGCAAGATTGTTGGCGTATAGATGGAAAATGGAATCAAAATAGCGATGGGTTGCTAGCCGCATCGCCTATTACACATGATTCCTACGATTTTCGCCCATTCCCTCAATGGGCTTTTACCATCTGCGCGGGATGAGAAGCAACTGGTGCATTCTATGTTTTTCCTTTGCTCCCAGACCAGCATGGAAGAAAAAATATTTAAAATTTTAAAGCTAAGCGCAATACTGGCGACAATACTGACAATTTCTAAACAGCCGCTTATAAAGGTCGTAGTAAGAGACAGTCGCTGTCACCGCTCGCCTTGTGTGAATCACCTATAAACATGCAAATTGCTGTATTTAAGATCAAAGGATATGAGGTGCTTTGGTACATGCCATACCATACCCAAGGGTACGGGGCTTAACATACCTGGAATTTGACTAAATAGATAACATTAACTTTCACTTGGCATATTTTTTTTAGAAATCGCTAACTTATTACGTGCTTTAAAAAATCGCGCCCCTGAACTTAAAGTATGAGTAGGGCAGAAAAAAAATACAGATCAGAATCATTGTGTCAACTAGTCAAAAACTAAATTCGAGATTTTTATTACGTCGGTTTGAATATTCACAGATGTACTTTCAAAGATCGGCCCTCTTGACTGGTCCATATAGTAAGACAGCTTGTCGCTCTTGATTTGATTTCAGTGTCATAAATTTACCAAAATTCAGCTCTTACACAAACATGTTCATTACCCTAATAGAGCGTTTAAAATATGTTAACAATTTTATTGGTTTCGTTATGACAGCATAAAATATTGTATAGTTTGCCTTTCGTCATTCTCCATTGATGTTATTATAAATGTCAGTTTTGATAACGAACGCACCATATCAACCTTAATAAAGTTCTTGCACGGGTCGTTTCTAGAAGATAATTGATTGATCTGTAATTTGATTAAGATCAGAAATGAGAATACTGCGCAATATCGCAATTTTGCGACTCCATTATTATCAAGTTACTTAATAAATGAGTGTAATATGTTATACAATATAATGGGTATACAAGTTGATTTGTAATTGAAAGTAATACGCTTTTTTTCTGATTTTATGTTTTAGTAGTAAGGCCTATTCACAAATAACGAGAAAATTTTCAATAAATACTACCTACCAACAAAGCTTCCCAATGATACAAGTTAGCGCTCCCGGCTAAGGCTTACGTGGAAAATCAACTCTTTGTGGACGACATTGGGAAAAAACATCCACTGTATTAAATCAGTATTACACGTTACACACAGCATACCTAAGTGAACCAAGAAGCCAATCTTAAATACTTAGTTATTATTGTTATAAGAATGGAAACGCTTACTAGAATAATTGAAAAATAATCGAGAGTACGTTGTATAGAGCCCGTGAATGTGATATGATGAAGAAACAAGAGCAGTGCCTAAATTTCTTTATTTATGTATGTACTGACTTATTACTGTTAATTTTTAATTAGACCTTGAATAATATTTTACTATGTATATGGACTACGCGCGTAAACATTTTGTACATACTTAGCTAATGTTATGATGAATCTATATCTTGTAGTACAAAGTATTAGTTATTGAAAGTTTAATAAAGACGAATTGATGTTGATTTGTTATTGTTATTTTTATTGAATAACTTTCTTCGAAGTTCTTTTTGACAGAAGAATATTATGGTTACCCACATGCCCCCCCCCCCTCGAAAATTAATAGCAATCTCACGTATATCAAGTAAAGAAAAAAGAAAATACTAGCTTTTAAAAAGCAAAGGCTTCAAGCTTGTTAAAACACTTTGTCTTTTTAAGTATTCTGAGATTTTTAAATTTATAACTTAAGCTGCTAACATTATAAGTCCAGAGGTGTTCTCTGTGAGTAGGGAGTAGGTAACATTACTATATACACCTAAATCTACTACAGCTATCGTACAGAACATATATCTGCGTTCCTTATGTCCCTGGAATTAAACTGAGAAATTGAACGAAGTCGTAGGTACGTAAGTCTCGTATATTTACGAGCCCCAGAGAACACTTCACGGGCAGCACCACTACTGTACTAGTTACCTACTCGTTCTGTAGTGATGCGACGAGAGATCGCATTTCGCGAATGTTTGGTGTCGCAAAATTGTGAACTGTGTGGAAATAAATAAAATCGAAAACGAATCTTTTGCAATAATTCAACGAAATTAAGGTTCTAAACAAGACTGATTGATTGCTGATTTTCAATAAAATTAATCCTCATAGTAGGTAGGTATGTCTATATAATGTGTTCAAATGATACGACTATTAGCAATTACAAAACTCCGTAATTATAAAAAATAATCACACTTGAGTTTTTGGAAGTTGTAGCTTGGATTTATGTCTTGATGACGACTGAAAAATCTCATTTTGCATAAAAAAACCTTTAAAAACCTTTAAAAGACCTTTTGCGTCGGACGTATCGATAATATCGATATCGTCGATATCATAGTAAGTACTTATCTCTTTGCCTACTTAGATTTCACACTTTTCGCCCATGTACCTACTCTAGTTTGATTTGTAACTATCTTCCATATTCCTACGAATTTGCCTACCTACACTTGACACCAACTTTGCAGGCTTATCTAAAGCAATCTCAGATAGAGCAATAATATAATTTATCTTACGCAAACTTTAGTCCAAGTTTTGTGTTCCTTATCTAAATTATGTCAGATTTCTCTGAGAATCTTTTTCTTCCAGCGCTTCCTTGAAAACGGCGTATTTAACCCCTCAGAAAAAATCTGCTACCTTGCCTGTCTGCTGTTGCGTGTACCTATCTAGGTTACTTAGTTGTATACATTTTTGTTGTTCATTTCTTTTTTTTACTTTTGCATGTGCTCGTGTACCCGTCTACTTTGTAGTGATTTATCCATACTTTTTCCATACAAGCAGGAATTACCAGTTTTTTTAGTTTACGTGAAATAGACAAGTATTCAAAATTATCTATATAAAGCCACTTTCATTTAAAATTTTAATGTTTGAAGCACTTAAAATTGATTATTAGTGTAAACTAGTACAATATTATATCAGTTTACATATATTATATCAGTTACACTACACTTATATTATAAACTAAAATTTAAATACCTATTGTTCATATTTTCATTGATAACTTATTAGAAACGGTGAAAAAATACTACTATTCTTAACATTTCTTAACTGGCAACACCGGTACCGCTCGTGTGCACGCGCCGCGAGGCGTGAAATGCAATTTTCCGACGGCGAAGCTGCAACGAACGCGCTCCGCCGGCTGTCTCTACGTAGGTAACTCGTTAGTCTCGTTACATTAATTTGTACATATCTACTTAGTTACTTTCATTCTGTGCAGTACAAGTTGCTGCAACTGACGTACCTAGTCATATTATAAGTTTCTAACTCGGAATAAAGGATACAAATCAAACGCACTAGTTAGGTACGAACGCAAATTGGGGTAGGTAGTTTGCTGTCGTACTTCGACGGGCTGCAAAGTTGCCACGTTGTTTTCTTTTCAAACTAGACCATTACGAAGATTAGATTACATTAGAATTCTTAATAGCAATCCTTTTTAGAGAATTTTTATCTTTTTTTTATTTACTGTTTTTTAAGATGACTTATTGATTATTATACTTTGCTTCCATCGAAATCCAGTGCCTATTATTTTAGTTCTCAAATAGGAATGTGCTTCCAAGGCAAAATGTACCGGGGACGCAAACGTGTAGGTCGACTAATCACATTAGTTGACATTAAATTTTCTCCTCTACCCCCTTAATAGGAAAATGTATCTAACTACTTAGACTACCGTGTTTATACGGCTTTTTGAGACGTCAGTTACACTTGCCTACGGGTTTGTTAGGCTTCTTTCAGGAGGTCTGATATAAATAGTGCCTATACAGCTCACCTCGCTAAATAGGCGAAATATCAAAGACGTCGAATTGCGGAGAATTACTTACTACCTATACTAGGTATACCTTCTTATACACTTGCGTACACAATCAGGTCCATTTTAACCAACACGTAGGTAATTAGTTATGCATATTCTTGAGTAGGTACATGCACTCATACTTAATAGGTAATAATTGAAAACTCAATAATGTATATATGCTGACATCGTCTGGGTATTATTGGAAATGCTGAGTCTAATTTGAAGTTAACATCTGCGAGTAACATAAAATTATCTAAATTAATAATTCAGGCTACGTTTTTAGGTAGAAAATGCATATTTTATTTCCTGTTACATTAATCGTGTGAGAAGAGGGTGAGGGCTTAATACTGTCTCTTTCATTCAAAAGGTGAACGAAAAAGATAAAACACTCAGAGAAAATATGTAGGGTATAGGTACCTACGCTACCTATACATAGACCTACAAAGTGCCGGGTTTTTTATCACGCCCTGCCTCTTTATGCCATTATAAATTGGATATTATGCCATTGGAAAATAAGATTCATCTAGGTAATTATAAGTTTTCCTACGTTCGTACACAAAGTCAACTAAAATCTATTAATACCTAATGTCTACAATTTACCTAGCAACCTCTATTAATTGGGTAAAAGGTTTATAGTCCGACGTGAACTTTATCTAAAATAAGCCTTTTAACTTTTGCTGTGTCAGTGAGGTTTAGGTAAAGGCCTACTGAAAGAATTTTAAGCTTTCCTTATCATTAGACAGGACTTTGCACGGGACCTTCGGCTGGGGAGTGATAAAATAGATCGAGTGGAATGAGGGTCACTTCACTTTGCTGGCGATTTATGGTGGAAAGGATTACCGTAATTTGGAGTCATTTAAAATGATAAAATTTAATATAAGCCAAGGTTGCTCCTGTTTTTTTTCATTGCTAGCTTTCAGTTATGTTCGTTGAATGAATTGCAGTGTGTTAGAGGCAAATCTTGCAAGTGGAATTTCATACATTTCCACTTGATATTGAATGTAAAGGACCTTGAGCAATAATAGGGAATATGCATTAAATAAAATTAACACATACAATATCTATATTATCTATATAAATAAAAATGAATTGCTGTTCGTTAGTCTCGCTAAAACTCGAGAACGGCTGAACCGATTTGTCTAATTTTAGTCTTGAAATATTCGTGGAAGCCCAGGGAAGGTTTAAACGGTGAGAAAATATTGAAATTTAGAAGAAACAAAAAAAACGGGAGCGAAGCCGCGGGCAACAGCTAGTTTCTTAATAAAATACGATAAAATCGCAAATGAGATGACAAAAAGTGAAATTAAAAGTAACATTGGTCTAGAAATACGGAAAATATAAGAGTTTTAAACTACTAATTAGTAAGCGATTAGAAAGAGAGATGATATCACATGTGACGTCATTTGTCACAACGCCCATCTTATAAATTCCATACTAAAATTCTGTTTTTCTAGAAAGAGACATAGACAAATCTTTGATAATATCTCAGTTATTTTAAGTTATTTGAAAAATATTTTTATAATATTGTTAATGACATAAATGAGCTTTTAATAAAATCCATGAAAAAAATCACGAATATTCCCTATTCTTGAATTTTTTGCAGACATTTATTTCACTTCATAGTGTGATACGTACGCACAATTCCCGTTCATAAGTATTTTGTGGATTATCTTGGCATTTCGTAGACATGACATAAATGTGTACCTAACGAGAACGAGAGACAATGCCGTAGTTAATCAAGGTATCCTTACCAAGAAAGATTTTACCTATCAAATATATTTTTTAGAAATACTCATTAATTAATTTCCTCGTTAGCGTGACGGGCAAAATTTAAGTTGCAAAGTCATTGGTATCGTTTATCTATGTAAAGTGAAATTTAGATATCAAGATGAGCGACACCGAATTTCAATTAGCGCGAAGAAGCCTACAAATACAATGCATAATTAGGAACTTAGGAAGGGAAGCGGAATAATGCAGATTATGAAGTTCACGACGGCTCTATGTTTGACTGTGAGTAAATTTGATATGCGGGGTCGTATCTCAGAGTGGCTATAGAGGTAATCGCGTACCTACTATCCGTTTAATAATAGAACATCAATAATTCCCCTTCAACGGATCTTGGGTTAATCTTGCGTAATGTCAGGTACTAATTAAAGTGTGTGGGAGAAAGAGAGCGTGTGCGTCGGAACAGCAAGACTATTTCACCAGCTCCTTTTTGAACCAAAGGGCGCGGAAAAGACAATCTCGGTCTGCCATGGCATAGCCCTAACAAAAGGTAAAGGTAACAATACCTAAAGGCCACGTTTAGCATGATTGTGGGAGTATAAGTGGAAAGAGGAATCAAAATAGTAATGGGTTGGTAGCCGCATCGCCTATAACATGATTATTAAGATTTTCACCCATTCCCTGGCCAGACTTTTACTATCTGCGCGGGAAGAGAAGCAGCTGGTACATTCTACGTTTTTTTCTTTGCTCCCTGACCAGCATCTATAACATACATAATATTATAAAATGCGCAAATGTGCCCGTTTGTCTGTACGTAGTTGGAATTTGGTATAGAGACAGTTTCAGACTCAGGTAAGGACATAGGATAGTTTTTATCCTGGAAAATAGTTCTCTAAACTGAGTTCTGTGAAGACGTAGCTGCAGCCAACATATAGATACCATCTGTATAAACTACGAGACATATTATGTTTACGCTTGGCAATGAATCCCTAAAAATGATACTTGCCGAGATAAGGAAAAAATTAACTTGAGTAACACAATTCGATGACTTCGTCTTAACAATTTCGTAACAACCGGAAAACGTAGCAATTTCCATCGGGAAATTATTTTAAGTAGATAATGCTTTTACTTACACAATTCCATTCCTATACATTTTAGGTAGCGCTTTAATAATTTCTCGATGATTTAGCAAATGTAATTTGTATTGTTTTTTCGTCGTGCAACGTTTCTTTGTTCCGTAAGTACCTACTTATGGCTATATGAGACTTTGTCATCTTCCGTTTGAGGGCTTCTGAGGTTGCGGGGTAAATGTTCGGGGAGTGGTAGTATGCCACACAGGCATACATGTACATTAGGTACGCCATACACAGTATGGTTCACCGCATTATAACTACCTACTAGGACTGCGACCATTCTGGTACATGCAATTTTTTTTCTGTGCACTAGGCCCAAAATCTAAACGCCACTTGAAAGTGGTGAAAAATTGAATTGAATTTAAAATACAAGGTCGATAATTACTTACAGCTCCAATTGTTGTAACAAAAATTTAATTTAAGTCGTACTTCTTTGTAGTGATTCAAAGATTTTCACTTTCGAGTGATATGCTTTCAAAATTCGAGCCCCCAAGCCGCTGTCATTGATGTTGGTCATGTTAGAGTAAGCAAAGGTTCCTGTCCTATTCTTTCATAATATGATTGCCTCCTGTGCGTTTGTCGATGTTTGGCAAACGTATGGACACAGGCGTAATGTAGCATGCGCTTGAATATATAAATATAGTACTTAGGTATTGGGACCGAGCGCGACGACAGCGCCACGTGACAGGCGGCCATTATGGACAATATTGTCACCGCTGTCAAACAAGAAATAAGTAAATATTGTGAAATATATTAATGAAATCTTGCGTTATTTTACTATATTACACAATTTTGGACAATGATAGTCAGTAACATTATTGCCAATAATATTAAAATTGTTGTTTTCAGTGAAATTTTAGAGGTTAGGTAACTTACTTTTTTTTTCTTACGGCAAATATCCACTTATTTCTTTGGTCTCGTTTCCACCATGGTCTTGGAAATTGGTAAAATTTACAGTCGCTATTCTTCTTGGTGTTATTACAATTCACAACAACACATCTTACCAGGACCATATTTTTATCTCAAAAACGATTAGAAAATGTTTACTGCAATATGGATTTGACAGCTCAAGTCAGCGACAAAAATGACAATTTTAGCCATAGCGAGCGCTGTGATCGCTTAGGCTACCCCCTCCACCCGCTTTGCACTCTGCCAATACATACATACCTACTAATGTCGGTCGGATTTCTGGGGAAAAAAATAATGAAACTGATCTTCATTAGATAAGGTGATTTCCATGTGAACCTGTCCGATTTCTTATAGTTAGCTTTTGTATAATACAATTCAACAATTTAGATCGTGTTTACACATTTTCCAACATTTGCACCGCTTTACAACTGCTTAGCACACTTTAGTTACGCCTACTAGTTGTCATGTAGCGCCGTCTATTGGCAAGTAGCAAAACAGAAATTTTATGTAAACAAGTTTTTTTTTTAATTATTTCTGGCGCTGGGTGCATAGCCCTTCAGCCCAGTAACAAGTTTCTTCCTAATAGTGAGACCTTACTGATGCCACTGATGCGTCCTCACTCTAAGGCCGGAGAACTGACTACAATAAAGAACTGTTTACAGCTTACCACAGAGAAAGCAAGCTATACCAGGCGGGAGCTGTGTCAATACTGTTTATTACAAACTGCATGAATCTACGCGTGTTGGCTTCATATTGCTCATTGCTTATGATTATTGAATTGTCACTTGTCAAGTATGTACAATTTGACAACAAAAATAATGCTCCACGATGTACCTGCGCAGTAGACCAATTTTAGTAGCGCGGGAAATTACGATACACCAATGATAAAATAGAATTCTACGCGCGCTAAACTCTGGCGCTGTTATTGGTCGATCGATTTCGTACCAACATGGCGGCCGGGCCGTGCGCCAATGCCGCCATAGATTATTTACACGTTCGGCTACCATCGGAAACTGGTCTGCGCTTCTCTGCGCAAACGAATACTGCCGATGCGCATTATAATATTTGTTGTCAAACTGTATGTATGTATGTAAACTCTTTATTGTGCAAAATAAACAAGACATATACAATTGACAAACACTGAGATACATGCACAAAGGCGGACTTAAGTCAAATCAAGTTGTCACAGACAATTATTATCGAGTTGGCGAAATGGGAGTTAGTCGTGCATTAGTTTTATTTTTATTATGAAGTAGGGCCGTAACCCGAGTAAGTGGTATAAGTGGGTCAGTTGTTTGTGGAAATTGCAGGGGGCAGTACATACGACGTATTGCTACTCAACTTTTTTTCACTCTTATCACGAGCACCTAGCGATCCTAATAGAAGAAAAAAAGCGTCCCAACAGTTACATACATTTCGTGACCTGAATTTTCGTTCCATTCCGTTACCGTCATACAAACTTATATTAATGAAGTAGCGGAATGGAAAACAAATAAAAAATATATCAGGGTGCACAGAAAAAGCCAAAAACTTGGTTATTTCCATTTATTATATTTGTACATCTCTGAATACAGATCTATCACCATACATGTATAGCCAAAGTAATGTGAATATTGCATTGCCAATCTAATCTGTTTGCATATAGTATATGTAATATATGTATATATATCATAATTTGTTTATAGTGGGTACCTTAGTTGATTTCGTGTTGTACCTATTTACAATCAAATCACCTACAGCATGCAATTTTAACAACATACGATAACAATACGTAGAGCCAAAATAGTTTCGTATAACTATTTCAAAGATAAAAATATTCAATCTTTAAACATATCTACCTAACAAATCTATAGGATATTTATTAAGTCGACATTACACGCCTAGAATATTATTTATAATGTCGTTGTCGGCTCATGATCTTGACTATAAGCGCGAAATATTATTAGTTTTATTATTATACTAGCATACTTGATTCTAAACTACTAAAATATTTTAAATATTGCTGAGTGAACCGACAAAAAGCTGCTACAAAACAAAACAATGAGTTTTCATAAATATTTAAAATAATTACATGGAATGAATAACCCTTTATCAAAAAGGCAACTATCTGCTTCTTAAGCAATAACAATAACTAACCATTACCAAAAGATTATCATACAAAATCATCTTGTCAAAGCAGTTTCGTTTCTTTGTGTCAAAAACAATAGTACTTTACGGACATACAATCATTATCATTACACCTACCAACTGAATTATTTGAATTACTTCACAGCCTCATCAGTGGTAAAACCTATATTGTGTCTGCTAATTTGTTAACTTTTGAAACATTCATGAAATCTAACCGTGTTGCTTACGTTAGGTCAGGTGAGGAGGAGTTTCAAAAAGTTAATATATTAGCATATAAAGGTTTACCAAATGATCAATTTGTGAAATACTCATCAACCCTACCTTAGGTCTTCAAAGGCAAGATATTTCTTATGTACTTTTTGGTGGCTATGAGTGAGCAGAAGTTTTTAAAATACATCCAAAATCACTTTGTAGTTCGCCTCTGGCAGAAAGACTAATGACTAGAAACCGAAATGCCAGCTAGAAGTCGCACCACACCCGGAAAAAAAGAATAAGATATCTCATGAGAATGATACTTTTAGCTGTCTTTTCGGTGTCTACCTTAAAAAAATTAACTTTTCTCATTAGCTGGGACAATAATGACCTGTTTCAATGAAGAGAAATGTGTAGCTCAAAAAGCAGATTTATATTAAAAAAGATAAACAAAAATACTTAAATTAGGCTAAAATAATTCAAATGGGACGACTTAACATACATCCTTTACCTATGGTAGTGTTACAACATATACAGAGAAATATAAGTAAGTAAATCGAACATTATTGCAATATATTATTGTGATCTGTTATCTAATGCCTCCATTATACATAACCATCTCTAGATGCAGTGAATGAACACGATTAGAGGCTAATGAAGAATATTGATACAATAGCTACATTATTAAGTATATCAATAAGTATTGTGCATAACACACGACCACACTACACTTACAGACATCAAATCACAATAAAATACTTTTGTGTACAATTTCAGAACTGCACCCAATTTTGTTGATTGGCTGGCGTCGTCGCTTGTTGGCTTGGAGCACTGAAATCAAAAGTAAAACACTTAATTATAGATGAACAGTAGATCTAAGATGATAGGTATGTGGTGTATGAGTCTAGATATGCTTATATTAGTTCGCTATATGATGAATGCTGGTATAATTGATAATTTTGGTTCTGATATATTATGCAACAAGGTACAAGGTGTCGCGACGACAAAGGTTTCAAAGACCACACATAATTATGTTATAACCACACATTAGTCAACTCTCACCTAGCAGAGTTGAAATCACCCCAATCCGAGTTAGCAGGAGCAACAGCGGGAGCTCCGGGCACCGCGGGTGCGGGCGCGTGCTGCGGCGACGGTGGCGGTGGCAACCGGGAGCCACCCGGCGGCGGCGGTAACAAACCACCCACCATCCCTCCCCCAACACCCCGACGAGGCTTAGCATCTGAACCATCTTTTTTCTGGAAATATTGTTTTATTAATGCATGTTGGGTATAGGTCAGGTTTTTCCTCAAAAAACTCATTCTCAGTGTTAGAACAAAATTGAGAGTTTCCAGGGGATTTTGCCCAACAACTATTTTTTCATTTAAATTCCCTAAAATATTCTTCAAAACACAATAAATTATGTGGAAGGAATCCTGTTATAATAAACTAACTATTGCCTGTAATTTCGCCTGTATGGATGATGACCTAGTGAATCATATTTTGTCAAACTAATTATGATCTGAATACTGAAAAGATATGATATGTGATTCAATCAGTGTTGCAGCAGAAGATATTACTCCTAATACTCCCATTATGTTCAGTATAACGGCAGAGACCGCTGACCAGCATAGTATATGGATTGGGACACAAGGATGGCCACCTATTTCATAATATCATGTATACATACTTTGTGTTACAAATTTCAGGTTTAAACTTGAATGTTTTAAATACACTTCAAGTGAATCATTGAATGATAAAATGTTATACTAATGATTAAGAGAAAATGTTACAATTTTACATCCAGGTAATTTTTATATTTGAAGCTTGAAAACTACTGCAATGCTACTGAAGTAACTATTATATTTTATCAATTAAAAAAGGTCTTAAAAATAAAGATGTTAATTTGCTGGTGTGAAAATCAGCTAAAACATTCTGCAGTAATAACTGTGCAGTTGCTTACTGTTATTTTCATGTTGATCTTAATTGTTTCTCCATCCTTGAAACCAAGGTCAAGCTGCTGTTGCGGTGCCGTGGGGCCTTCCTGCTCTTTTCGCAACCATTTAAAATGATCTTGCAGGGCTACATTGAGGTCAAATGAGTCCGATCTGTCACCGAATCCCAGACCGATGTACGCACTTCGCCCTGTAAAAATGCGACAGGTATATCAAAATAGTACCTACTTCAATATGAAATAAAATAAATCAGATCAAGTTGATACGTACCATTGTCATCCTGAATCTTCACAACAAAGTATCGTGAGCTGTCCGTCACGGATTCGAGTGCAACCCCCGGATATTTATCAATAGGGCATTTGGCAAAGAGCTGACCAGATGTTTTATCTTCTAGCTTCATTATCAATTCCTCCCCCTTCGAAACGAGCCTCATGCGTCCGGTCCATTGTGGCTCTTGCAGGTTCCAATCTGCTGCCCTAAAAACCACCCACTTTTTATCTCGCACTACAAAATATTCAGGAATTCTTAATTTGATCACTTACCTATATCCTCTGTTTGTCGTTTTAGGGGGTACTTTGAATACAAATACTTCATTTTTAACAAGCAACACACTCTCGTAAGTATCCATTTTAAAACAAAAGTATAATATAATTCAACCACCCATGTAATAAACAAAGTTTTGTTTCATTCGATACGAATATTTTGGATATTTGGTTGGACATGTAGGTACTGACGTGACGTATGTAGACGTTTTTTTTTAATCCCTCTCTACTAGCAAAGGTAACGTGTCTTACAGCCAATAGTGAACTTGATCAATGATAAATTAATTATCTGGTAACATTTTAGAAAAAAAACCATATCTGCAATTCACCACCATAGCCGAAAAGCTTGAAAATTGTGAAAAATAAGTGTACAGTATTTTATTCAATTGCAAAATTTCCAGTCCAGTTGAGCTTACCATTTTAAAATTATTTGCAATTGTTATAAATTATCATGAATCCTGAATGTCGAGGGCATGTCCAGGGTCCCAACCTGCTACTCCAAATTCGAATTTAAGTTCGTATCAAAGAAGAAAGAGAAAAGTAGAAGTGCCATGTATTGTGTACGAGAGACACAGTAAATAAATAGAGAGTATGGAAACTAGGCTTATTTTTTGAAATAAATACCTACGCACCAATAGAGCGTTAGGGTTGTCGATATAATTTTTGTAAAATTGAAACGCTTTTTGTTTAGTTAGCGCTATCTCAGTGATGTATAACTAGGTCAAAACACCTAAACAGAGATAGACCGGAATAACAGAATACACAAACTTTAATTTATACGAATACAAAACACAATAATAGAGCCTAGATAAAAACAGTGTTTTTCTCTGACAAATCTTTTTTTTTTTTTCTTGGGCAAATCTTTTTGAGAGTAACTGACAAGACAGAACATTCTTTTGTTATTAAAAAATAAATGCGCTCTTTGTTCTGTGGTCCTCTCACACGAATCACTTTTAGTGCGAGTGGAACGGCACTATAACTTAAAATTTCGGAATATTGAGTCTGCCCGGATAATATAATCTCATTCTTATAAGTCTGTGGCAGTCTGTGGTTGGTTTATGTCAACGTCAAGTCGATTTCCTTCTGTCATTTTAGGGTTGAAATTTCGACATAAAACTTTACTTACAATTTCTTGCCAATTAACCAATTACTTCGTTAAGATTCTTAGGTTTTACGACTATCTAAACTCAATAATAAGGTAAGTGCTAAGAAGAAGAAGTACTATTAGTTAGTGATGACGAAATGGCGTTCTTCGTATGTTGTTCAAATTCGAATATTGACAAAATAGCAAAGTTGGTAAAAGTGTTTGACTTTAATTAATTGTTAACGAAAATGCTAATTCTAGTATTTCATTCGTATATGCTTTATCCATTTCCACATAAAAAGTGTCAAGATTTATCTGAGAACAAAACTATCAAAAGATTCTAGTGAAATGTACGATAAACTTCAATAAATCTAAACCTACACTAAAAATCTCAACTATGAAACTTTATGTAAATTAAGAAAAAAATCACGACATGATGTTGATAATATTATTAACAACAAGGTATTTCCATAATGTTAAATAGTTGACAATTAATTTGTTTGTGATTCCAGGTCAAACAAGAAGTTATCAGAAGTGAAAAATGGCATACAATGTAAGTAAACATCATAGTTTATTTAATTTACTATTTGTTTGTATGTTTTCTCCATAACCTTAACTTATATCAAGAATCGACCAACTTACACTTGATTATAGGTTAAGATAAACTAATGTGAAAAGCCTTAATTTCCATATGATTTCGACCAACCTTTCCTAAGATTATTCATTATAGGTCAAATTGGTTCTCTTCTACTGTGATCTGAGCTGAGTTATGTTATGCTTTGTCCCAGTGGCGTAACTATAGGGTGGTAGAACTGCCAAAGTGCCACAGGGCCCCTAATTGGCTTGACCTACAGCACAGAAGAGAGGATAATGCATTTCTTTATATTGAGGAAGACCTGCATCTGATGTTTTTGCCATTGGCCTCAGACTCTTCATAGGAGAATATACGAGTGCAGTAGGGCTAAGCCCTACTGCACTCTGACAGACTGACTGACTTGTCAACTTTTTAAAATTAATTGTAAATACCTAATGGTTTTATTTTTTAGCTAATTTTGAGTAAGTTTTATGATTAAACTATTACTAGGTAGTAGTTACATTTCACTGAGTTTTATAGATAATTTATGTGTACATGAATAAATTACTTACCATGTTAAAAAACCGGCCAAGTGCGCGTCAGACTCCCGCACCGAGGGTTCCATGCAACTTTGCCTTGTTAATGCAAAATCCAGTGTTAGCAGAGCCCTGCTCCTAAGCAAAATGTATGCAGGGTAAAGTCGTTCTATAGTGGTTATTTACATAGACAGGCAGATATCAAAAAATACGTTTTTTTTTTATTTAAGTATTTCATTAATTGTGGTATAAGACCTGCCTTCATACCAAATTTCAAATTTCTAGGACTACTACTGGAACTAGGGACCCCATAAGTTATTCAAGCTTGGCAATTTTTATGGAAACATCTTTTCTAATGACTGTATCTTTGGATTTGACTAAGTTGACTCATGAGCCCCAAGGGACAGCAGACCTCAGTGTTTGGTATCAATTTCAATTTTATATCTATTAAAATTGAAAAGGGTCTTGACGGACAGACAGACAGACAGATGGACAACAATGCAATCTTATAAGGGTTCCTTTTTTCCTTCAGAGGCATGGAACCCTAAAAATAACACAAGTGCATTCATTGTTAATTTGCAACTATTGTAAGTAATACAATATCATGGTATGACTTTGTCACTGGCTGTTACCTGTGACTCTCGTGAAGAGTTTAAAACTATCCAAAATAAAAAGCGTCCTGTGTCAATATCCAGTCAACTATATCATAACTGTATGTATTCTATGTTGTTAATTTCATCAAAATCCTCAGGAAGCTTAGTAAGATTATATAAATGATAAGTATATTCATCTTACATGATTGCGAAATAAATTTAACCTTTTTACTTATATTTGTTGTATCAAAAATTTAATCCCGGTTTTGTTTTTATTTATCTTTTTATTTTTCTTCGATCACGTAGTTTTTTCATTACACATTAACTTTTATTTTTCCATGGCAACACCGCTAAATGCGCGCTCTGCTCTCTGCCCTGACAAACCAAACCAACCAAACAGAAAATTTCCGATAAATAAAATGGCGGCTCTGCTTTGCCCTGTAGATATGTCGATTTGTTTATTACGATCCTTGTTTGTTACGATAAAATGTACAATTTCTATGAAGTGGTAACAGTGATATGATTGATAATAAAAACTTTGCAAGTGTTTAATATTCGAAATTATGTAAGAACAAGGATGAAACGATATTATAAGTGACCAATGAATCGGGCAGCTACCCAAATGCATAAAAATGGGAGAATCCACTTTGTTGTTGTTGATAACTTTGTTCTTATGGGCACGATGTTTTGTTCTCGCTGAAAACAATGAATGTCCGCTAAAATGTGATTGCCTGGAGCAATATGTAGATTGTTCAAATAAGAATTTAGTGTCTGTGCCAAAAATTCCTAAGTGGGTGGAACAATTAGATCTCAGCTACAACAAATTGAATGGAAACGTAACAGAAGGTTTCGATAAGTTTTCGAGTCTGAAAGTTTTGAAGTTGGACAAAAACACATTGCATTTCATTCCAAATCTTTTACAACACAATCACCTGCAAGAAGTGAGTTTGAACAGGAACAACATTGGCTCCATTGACACGGGCCATTTTCCCGCAAACAGTTCGATCAGAATATTGAACCTTAATAGTAATCACATCAGGTTTATTGCGAATGGTGCCTTAAACAATTTGACCAATTTGGAAGTGTTGAAGTTGAATAGAAATGACATTACATCACTGCCAAACCATTTGTTCATGTATCAGTCCAGCTTGAGAACTCTTGAAATTAACCATAATAAGCTTCATATTATAAATGGACTGCTATTTCAAGGACTATCAAACTTAACAACTCTAAGAATGAGGTACAACAATATTGACAATATAATGGATGGTGCATTTTTTGGATTTAAGTCTGTTCATTCACTGCAATTGGACCACAATAAAATAAGAAGAATTTCTAAAGGATGGATGTATGGCTTGGAATCATTAGTAACATTGTCAATGTCCAATAACTTGGTGTCTGAAATCGACATGGGTAGTTGGGAGCTATGCACAATCTTAGAAGATTTAGATTTGTCCCACAACTATTTAGTTGAAGTGCAAGGAACCACCTTCCAGCATTTAATAAACCTTCAGACACTCAATCTGAGCAATAACAATATATCTATGATATACCATGATGCATTCAGCCGAATGTTACATCTGGACACATTGCTTTTAAACAATAACAAAATTTCATGGACTGTAGAAGACATGTCAGGACCATTTTCAAAATTACAAAATTTGGTGACATTCAGCCTGGCTGCCAATCATATAAAATCAATTAACTCAAGAGCATTTGAAGGGCTGTCTAAGCTAGTGGAATTGGACCTAGCCAATAATAATATTACATCAATACAACAGCATGCTTTTGACTCCATGCCTAAATTAAGGAAACTGCATTTAAACTCCTCCTCTCTATTGTGTGATTGTAATTTACTTTGGATTATAAAGTGGATTAAAGAAAAAGCTGAACAAAAATATATAACAGCTACTTGTGCCTACCCAGCAGAAGTAAGGGATGATGCAATTTCAAAGTTGAAGGAAAACAATTGTGGAGATTCACCAAAACCAAAAGTAATTCAGCACCCTAAAACTCATCTGGCTATTAAAGGACGATCTGCAAATTTAATTTGTTCGGCTACTTCTAATCCTTTCAGCAACATGACATTTCTTTGGAGAAAAAACAATGGAAACATTAGTAATCCACTTGTCTATGAAAATGTAACAGAGTCTGGCCATCCCCGAGCTACATCAATTCTGGTGATACCTAATGTAACCCATGCAGATTCTGGCAAATATCAGTGTGTTGTAAGCAACAACTTCGGTACAACATACTCTTCAAAAGCAAAAGTAAATATTGTTACATTTCCCCGTTTCACTAAGGCTCCATTGAACATCACTGTGAAAACGGGAGAAACAGTAACACTAAATTGTGCTGCTACAGGGGAACCTACTCCTGAAATATCTTGGAAAAAAGATGGTGGCAATGATTTTCCTGCAGCTAGAGAAAGAAGAATGAATGTCATGCCAACAGATCATGTTTTCTTCATTGTTAATGCAAAGACTACTGATATGGGAATATATAGCTGTGCAGCAAAGAATCCTGCTGGCACTATTATTTCTAATGCTACACTGACAGTACTTGAAGAACCTTCATTTATAAGAGTAATGGAAAATAAAGAAGTAACCAGTGGTGACTCAGTTGTATTACAATGTATGATATCTGGGTCCCCAAAACCGGCCATAAAGTGGCTAAAAGATGGTGTGCCCATAGTTGTATCCACCAACCGTCATTATTTTGCAGCAGATGACCAGCTTTTGATCATAATTTCTGCAGAACCTACTGATGCAGGGCAATATGAGTGTGAGATTACTAATGAGTTGGGAACAAAAAAGGATATGACAGAGTTAAGGATCTTGCCACCCGTGGCTATTATGGTGAATGAGGAAGACATGACCGGTATTATAATTATAACTGTGGTGTGTTGTGCAGTGGGGACTTCTATAATATGGGTAGTGATCATTTATCATACAAGAAGGCGCATGGCTGCTGCAGTGCCTTCTTTTCCTGCTGAGAGTATAAAAATGACACAAGTGGTGCATAGTGATAGTAGTGAATCCCCTCACCTGTTTCCAGACAATATATCTGAACATTCATCATGCAAAGACAGTGGAACAGGTGACTCGGCCAAACAAACGAGCTTTGATGGAGTGCCTACAGATAAGAATGATCAAGTGCATTTTGAGCCTGTTGTATGTCAAACTTATTCTCCAGTGCCAGAAGCACACAAACTTCTCCCTTCTTCCTTTAAACCGTCTATTCAAGTGTGTGTTAATACTTCTGTAACACCAGCTACTTATAGTTTTTCTAGTCACAGTATTAACAATTAAGTTAAGAGTTTGAACTAAAAGAAATTGTATTACTGAATGCTTTTTTCACTGATTGTTTTGTGTAACAAAGTAAATATCAATGAAATATTTATTTATCTTCATTATGAGATGAAAGCAGCTCTGCGATATACAATTAGTGAAAGGCATTAGTTATCAGGCAGCTATAAACTTGATAAGCTTAGTACAAATGTAACAAACTTGCCAGTATTGGTTTTAATGTAAAAGACTGAATCTGTCATTTAGCATGATCATTGTTATTTTTTTAATATTATTTAGAGCCAGATTAGGCACTCATACAGTAACATATTTAATTCATTCTGTAAATAAGTTAAACTATGTTAGTATTTTCCCTTGCAATTACTAATTTGAACACTGAAAAAGTATGTGAAGACATTTTTAAGTTTAATAATATGATTGACTAGATAATTCTAGTAGTTGTACTTTTTGGAAGCTTCGTAATTTTGTAATAAAATAAATACTGCACACTTCTAGTATGACTTGAAAATAAAATCGGAACTTCCAATGAGGTAAAAATATCAGTAAGCATATTTCGTCAAAGGTATCGACGCAGTCAGGCTGATCATAAAGATCTGAACATTTGTGAAAAATAAACCTTACGTCTGTAATAATTAGATTCAAATTCCAAACAAAACAGATATATGGCTCATGTGATGCCGAAATGAAACATGTCATCTATAGTGCACTCGTTTATTCACGTGCAAAATTCACTGTTAATCAAACTTTTTTACAAACTTAAGGTATATTTTCCACAAAATGTTCAGATCTTTATGATCAGCCTTACTGCGTCAATACCTTTGACGATCTGTGCTTCCTGATATTTTTACCTCAATGAACATTCTGAATTTATTGAAAATCGCTGCTCTTATATTTATGACGTATTGCGTGTTCTGATATTATTAACCTTATATAGTGTAACCAATTTATTGAAATTTAATGCTGCTCCAAAATATTTGAGTACCTCGCCCGCTACGATATATCTGATGGCGACTATACTGCAAAACGGACTCGCAACATTTTAGGATACAGAGAAAGTAATAGCAATGGAAACTGTAAGTGTATTAAATATTATACTAGAAGGTTTCCAGTCCCAAGAAGATTCAAATGGAAAGTAAATAAATGAAGAACTTAAATGGTATTCATGCATTTTACTAGTAATATAATATATAAAGGAGAAACTCAAATGAGTTGAAATGGTATTGATATAATTGGATAAAAAATAACAATTATGCTCATTTATTATGTATAAGAAAAGGAAAAATATTCAGATATTATACTTTTGTCGTCAGAGCAGCATAAGTATGAATAATCCCATTGAAAGACAGTGCTTAAGCATACATTTGAAATTAATGTAGGTAATGTGGTTACAATTAATAGGTAAAAAAATAACAATGCAACAATAAATAATGACTTACTATGTAATAATCTAGTTTAGTTGTTAACAAAATTGTAAAAAATAAGTAGTAGCAACATAAGTTATTTGATGTTATAATAAAATATATCTATAGAGCTGGGCTGTCATCACCAGATATGTTCCTCGGCCAATACAAATTACTAAACATTAAAGGACTGCAATGTTTTACCAGAAAGCAATTCGTAATATAATAATTTTCGTAGTTTCTGCAAATTAAAAACACGTCGCGGGCCGTGCATTATGCAACGAACGGACAGCCTCGCTATAGAGCAATGTAAAACGATAAGATAACGTGGGCACAAAGTAAATCTTACTAAGAAAAAACTATGGTGCCTGAACTTGATCTTCCAAATGGGATTTTTTGTAATCAATTGAAAGAAATCTAATTTAACGTCTGATTAATAATCTAATTCAGGTCATTTGGGTACGGTCGGCATCATAATGCTGCCAGCATTAAGTTTCTCAGTTTATAGGTGATGAAATTTAAATGAACTTGTGTAGTGGGTGCTGGCTGTACTATTTTTCTTATTTCAGTAAAGTAAAGTTATCTGAACATAATTTTTTACCGTTGCGTAAAACTCTGTCAAGTAAAAATTTTTTCATCACACTTGCTCGTTAACGGTATCAAAACTTACACACATACAGGTTAACTTGGCTATAATGCCCCATATAAAACCCTCTGGCTTTTTTCTTGCCATGTAATCCTAGGGCGGTAAGTAACTCCCGCGCCCACGACGCCCGCAGCCCCGCGGCCCCGCTTGGCCAAACGCCGCGTCTCCGGCACGCGGTTTTTCTGCTCTATCATTTTATTTATTTACTCGCAAATGTGATGAAAAACATTGTATGTTTCACGGGGGGGCGGGGGGTGGGTCGACTTCGGGCTTCTACTAAAGCCTCGATCGTAATTCCTTACTTATCGCCCTTAATACACAATGTACTATAAAATGATTTCTTGTAAGTTCCTACGGCTGAAAAGGGTTCATGGTGAAATTTATGGTTTAGTTCCAATTGCGAATAAACTTTGTATCTGTATGTACAGTCAAAGGCATAAATTTATTATGTACGCCACCAAGACGTCAAAAACATCTATACACCTTTATGCTACAAACAATAAGCTCGGTGACACATATATTTGACATGATGGCTGTATCGATATTTATGACTTCGAATGTACAGTCAGCGTCAAATAGTTCGTGACACCCAAAGTGGCCAAAAAGTTAGCAACACACCTTATTTCAACTGTAATAGTGACGTGTTGCTAACTATTTGGCTACTTTGGGTGTCACGAACTATTTGACGCTGGCTGTACCATCAGTTTCAATAACATAACTAAAATAAATAAAAACTATGTAATATGTATTGAATAAATTTAATAGCAGTTTAGTAATGGACTGTATTGTGCTGCCCTTGTAATATATTATTATGGTTGTTAATGTGTATACAATGTATGTTATTACTATTTACTAAAATGGGCAACTGAATGCGGCAGACTTTACCGAGACTACGCTAACTACCACAGCTGTAAAATGTACCTACTCATAAATAGCGAACAATGAATGTGATTGAGAGGCCTTTATTGTCAATAATTTTATATTACTGTTCAATATTGCATTGAGGCGATTTTGGATGAAGTTGCAACTAGCGATTTTGTATTGTTTATACAATGTATATAAGATGTTAGAATAAGGCAGCTATTTATACTTTATAATTAAACAATAAATAGGTTTGACTTAAAGTATTTTCCTTTTTATTTCATATTTTATGAATTCAGAAATGAATTAGTCTAAAGAGATAGATATCAATTAAAAGTAGGTAGCGTACCCGGACTAAGCCATGCGTCTACCCTTTATTCTAATCACAGCAGACTTCATAATTATTGAAAATTTTGCACACGCATCGTGTGTAGTATGGCTAAAGAACGTTGATAATTATTCGAGTTTATAAAATTGACTGTCTATGCATAGACAACTAACTGTAAAGACGCGAAAATACAGGTTAAAAATCATCAACCCCTTCATTGTGCAAGTCAGATTTGCACTTTGCCGGTTTCCCATTTAGGTAACCCAATTATTTAAATATTTTTTGTAAGTAAATAATTTAGACATTTTCTTACTGGCATTAGAATGAAAGGTGATACGAAAATAAATACAAAATAAGGACCTGAAAAGGGATATAGCTAGTTCCATTTCAATCTTGCTGAGTGCGGCAGTCAAAGCCTTGAACTTATGTCGGGTCTTTTTCTGCGGGGATCTTCTGGTTAAATTAGGTTAATAACTATATGTGGTTTATTTTAATTCCAGCCCAATTACGGCCAACAGCCGGGGTACGGGCAACCGCCACCGGGCCAGTTGGAGGTAGGTCATGGTCCCTACCCGTCCATGGGAGCCGGGGGCGGCATCTCGCCTCAAGTGCAGCAGTGGTTCCGTGCAGTCGACAAGGACCAATCAGGGTTCATCACCGCCGACGAGCTTAAGTCAGCGCTGGTGAACGCACAAGGGCAAACTTTCTCGCATACCGCTTGCAGTTTGATGATTGGTAAAGAAATTTGATCATTTATTGTTTCGTACTAAAGGAGTGCATGCAAGACATAACAAGCTTTAGCGATTTATCAACCACGTACCTGTTTCTTTACTTAGAAATGTTTACCTTACTTTTTTGCATTCTATTGTTGCAAAACAATTAAGAAATTAATCGATTGCGACAGGTGTAGCCTAAGTACTTACGTAAAAGTACACCTACATGTGATTATGTCTTTTTTCAAACGGTGATATAATCGTAGCACGTATGGGTATGGCCCGCGAAAGTAACAAAAAGGGTAAACGCGACAGAATAATAGTTTTAATTTTTAAAAATTGGCCCTCTGAACCCTCTTATCTTAAGTATCTAAGCATTCATAATCGCTTGTTGACCATGTTAACTTATTGATTTTTACACATTTGCGTTTTTTTAGACACATACAGAATAACATTCATTTCGCTAAACAGTTACGTAACTTTTAATGAATAAGGCGATTATTTCTTCCTCTATTGAATTTGTGACACCATGATACGTTTTTTGGTCGACTTGTATACTTAATTAAGCTGAAATGGGCTCGAGGTGGCGTAGATTTTCACGACAAAGAGTTCTTCATTAAGCGTATTAAGCATTAAATTAATGAGGTAAACCAGGGTAAAGCTTTTTAATCATTAGCTGTCGGGTTATGATTTGGTAGGTCCCATAGTATTTAAAAAAGCCGTGATAGTCTAGACCCCAGTGGTTTGGCCTAAGGCCTCTCAAGCAGAGGGTCGTGGGTTCGAGACCTGGCTCGCACCTCTAGAGTTTTTCGGAATTTATGTGCGAAATTACATTTGTAATTTATCATGCTGCTGCTGTTATTGTGTGTGCTGTGTGTGTGGTTTTTTACTGCTGTGTTCCGGTGTGGAGAGTAAGACAGCCGGGGAGATTACGGGCACAAGAGGCATTTCATCTTAGTCCTCTAGGTTGGCAACGCATCTGCAATCCCCCCGGGGTTGCGGATGTCTATGGGCAGTGGTGATCACTTACCATCAGGTGACCCACTTGCTCGTTTGCCTTCCTATTCACATAAAAAAAATAAAAAGGATCTTTTCGGTGAAGGAAAACATTGTGAGGAAACCTGCACACTCCTGCGAAGCAATTCAATGGTGCGGGAGAAGTTCCCAATTGGGCCCGTGTGGCAACTTTGGCCTAAGGCCTCTCATTCTGAGAGGAGGCCTGTGCCCAGCAGTGGGACGTAAAATAGGCTGATGATGATGATAGTATTAAACTATAAATAATAGATTTGTGAGTAATTAAGTAAATGCTTTATCATACACTAACATCTGCCCGCGACTTCGTCTGCGTAGAATTATATGTACATATATGTATGTAAACCTTTCTCTTAAATCTCTTTCTTTTATTTTGCGGGTGGTAGGGAGGGCCTTGTGCAAGGTCCGTCCGGATCGCTACCACCATCTTACTCGCTAATCCTGCCGCTAAGTAGCAGTGCTTGCACTGCTGTGTTCCGGTGTGGAGAGTAAGACAGCCGGGGAAATTACGGGCACAAGAGGCCATTCATCTTAGTCCTCTAGGTTGACAAGGCATCTGCAATCCCTCCGGGGTTGCGGGTGTCTATGGGCAGTGGTGATCACTTACCATCAGGTGACCCACCTGCTCGTTTTCCTTCCTATTCATATAAAATAAAAATAAAAATCACTATCTAGTAAAAAAACCGCAACCGCAATCCGTTGCGTAGTTTTATAGATCTAAGCACACATAGGGACAGATAGACAGACAGCGGAAGGCGACTGTTTTATACTACGTATTGAATTATAAAGAAACAGACACAAATCACATAAAATAACCATTAAATATATGCACAAAGGCGAACTTATCCCTATATGGGATCTCTACCAGTTAACCTTTGAGTAAATGAGAGGAGCATGGAGTTTGTGTTTTTAGATCTCGAAAATGTCGCTAATCGATTCGATGAAATTTGCGTTAGATAGTTGTAGCGTTTATTATTTGGGGTCAAAAAATCGATATACAGTCAGTGAGCTCTTAGAATGCCATTCGGGTTTGTCGTGCCGTCTCGCTCACTCTAATGGGTTTCATACTTGAACCGGCCGAGTGAGGGAGACAGGACTGTACTTAAGTTTTGATCCCTGGATCCTTGCAAATATCAAGCACGCTCGATTGCCAAGGTATTATAGTATGAAGTTCCCCTTATTCATTGTCTTATTATTTTTCAGGAATGTTTGACAAAGATCGTTCAGGTCACATAAATGTAGAAGAATTTGACAAGTTGTACACTTATATCAACCAATGGTTAGCGGTCTTCAAAACCTACGATCTTGATCAATCTGGGCAGATAGACGAGTCAGAATTAACTAAAGGTAAGACGTGAACAATTAACAGTACTTTTAACCTTCAGAAGCTTCAAGGAGGAATCTTTCCACCGCATTCGATTATCACAGGGGTAAGAAAAGAAAACGATAGATAACTTGATTGTTAATTCGCTCAATTCGATATTCAATTGTAAATTGTGATGCAAAGCATACAATAAGCAATAACATACAGTAATCATGCATAGGTCTGAGGTACAGTGAACATCTTTAATATGTACACAATTTTCAATTTTTATCCCTTAGAAATAAGTTCCTGAAAATATTATACATTACTAAACCCTTGATATGTGGATGACACGTGAGCTGGAAGTAGGTGGGTTGAAGATGCCACCATCTCTTAATGTTGTATTGTAGTTATAGTTAGTAAATAATTCGTATTCCTGACCCGCTATAGCATTTCATGCTAAAGAGTACATACATATAGTAAAGGTTAAAAATATGGACATATGCAAAAAACATATGATAGTATGTATGCATGTGTGTGTTTGTACCTTGTCTTATTACAGTGGCCATAAGGTACATGTTTATATTTATAGTCAATATTTTTGACTTTGACTGTACAAATATTTTAAACGTTTTATTTCAGCTTTGTCGCAAATGGGTTTCCGCTTCTCAACAGACTTCATAAACTTTTTGAGTAAACGTTGTGATCCAAAGGAAGGAAAAGTTTCAGTGGACGAGTTTATAGTCCTTTGTGTGCAAATACAGCGTTTCACGGAGGCATTCAGAGCTCGCGACACGCAGCAAAACGGGACAGTCACCATCGGTTTTGAAGACTTCTTGACAGTAGCTCTGAGCTGCTCAATTTAGTATTATACTTGTACATGAATCTCAAGAATGACAAACAGATATCCAATTTATCACATGCTTTTATTGAGGCAAACACAAATATACAAAATGTGTGGAGGAAATACTGATCTCGTTCAGTTACCATACAAAACAGAAAACTTTGCTATCACCACAACACAATTTACGATGCGCTATGCTTGAAGTTCACCAAATGTGGCTGACTTTTGACAGACAATATAGAGATATTTCCGCTTAGAAATCCAGTGAACCTGCAAAGAAAATAAATTATTTTTATTAAGTATTATAATTGTTTTATTTCCTTGATAGAAATAATAAATGAGAGATAGTTGAAATGTTGCATGTAAACATTAATATACTCTCACATAAAACGATAGAAAAAGGATAATAGAGGAACTAAATTAAACAATTATATTCTCATGCAAAATGTTCAAGTATTTTACGTCAAAACTTTGCCAGTTATGTAGAAAATGGTATTCTCATTCAGTTTCTACTTTTTTTTGTGTGGGAGTCTAGTATGCATAGACTGTTTCACTGCTAAAATATTTCATATCCTTGCATAAAATGAAATAACTTACAAACCAAAGAATGGAATATGTGGATGGTTTATCCATACTATCATATAAAAATATACATAAAACTAACAGACAATTAAAAGGTAATATCGTTAAATAATTGTAACAACTAACTTGTGTCATTGTTTCTCCTTCTTATTGCTTCTGACTTCTCCAAAGAAAACACAACTTCTTGGAATGTTTTAACAGCTGCTCGCATATTGGCTTGATGCTGACTATGATTTGCAGAGCTGTCATCAAGCAAGCAGTTAATTGTGGGGACTTCATCCAGCTTGAAGCTACTCACATTACTGGGATTGAACACAACAGACACTTTACTAGTCTTTGGATGTATACTGAAAGGTGACTTCAGCAAGTGATTAAATCCCTTTGTAACATTCACGTCTAGTCTTGCATAGCAATATTGTATTTTGATTTCTTCTAGTAGATATTTCATTTTTCGACCTGCACTACCATTCTATAAGGAAAAGAAAAGGAGTATTTAATAAATGTTTTAAGCAAGAAATGGAATAAATTATTTGATTGGTAATAATTATAATGATCTCAGTTACATTATGTTGTCAAACAGTCAACATATGATTTGCACTTACTTCTTTGCAATAATTTTCAAACAGATTTACAAAACTGTGCCATTTCTCCAGAGATGGTGCAGCACTCTTTCCCAAATTTGTCTGAACTTGTGACCGTAGAGTTTCATCTGGTATCATTTTTAAAAGATTTTGTAACCTTTCTGGTGTTGAAAAGAAATCCTGATCTTTGACAATATCCTCAAAGTATTTATCAATAACAGTTAAAGCACGTCTGAAAATTAGAAGAAAATACAATAGTAATAAATTAATTATTATGAGCATGTACAGGAAAACTTAACATTTTCCAGCCATCCAATATAGGGATGAAGTTTTCACTGAATATAAATTGAAGCCTATTTTATGAAAGCTATCAGATCAGAAACTATCATTGATGCTTCAACAGTTTCCCAACCAAAATCCAGTAGTTTTGAATTCAGAGCCACAAAATAGTTGTCACTACATAACTGAACAACATGTATGTGTAAAATGTGGATAAAATTATCCACTTAAAAAAGAAACTAAAATGAAATATTAAGATAAAACTAAAATACATACTTAACACTTGAGTGCAAGTTATCACTTCCTAGATGAACTTTCTTGTTCTGGTTATCACCTCCCATAATAAGGCACAAGTAATCAGCTACCGCTGCCCTGCCGGGAGTGTCCAGGGTTCTTGCTTCATAGTCTGAAACCCAACAATGGATACCTCTTCTTCCAGAGAACACCCAAAGAATGCTTTGAAATCCAAAGTCATCTGAAAACAATGTAAATGTCTGTTACAGAGTAAATTACACAGTAAATGATGAAGCTGTACAAAAGATTTGTAAGATCTAGGTTGCTTAGTAGTAATTCTTTTTACAAGATTTTTATTTACTTGCAATAATGTTTATAATGTCTTTATGTTAGTAAAGATCAAATATTGAAGGTTTTATTTCAACTACATACTTACAGTGGATTGATTGTGAGAAATAACTAATAAGGAGCCTTCAAACGACAAGGTATATACAGTTTTTAAATAGTACCTCTCAATGCCTTGTCTAATATTTCACAAGCAACAACCATAAACTTCCAGCACTTGTCGCAAACTCTAGCTTCCTGGCAACAGGTTCTGACTTCATCATAGTCTGTCAAATCAATATCAAACACCAGTTCTCTAGAAAGCACCACTGCATCATGACGGCCAATGGACGGTCTGAAAACAGTATACAGAATAAAGAACAAAATATTTATTTTACCATTAAGTGATTCAAGACCATCCAAAGGTAGATAGATGATTAAAAAAAAGTATTGATAGGAAAAATACAAGTCGTTTGTAGCTTACAGTGCCTACGTTAACAACTGGGTTGCAAAATTTAACCCTGAGTAAAACGGGTAAACTTATGGCAATGATAATTATCAGTATATCAATAAGGTTAGTCAGCTAATAGGTTTGGCAAAGTCAATAGGACTGTCCTGTGTGATTAAAAAGAAAAGAGTGATGAAGTAAATAAAAGAAGCAGTTCTTTTAGAAAAAAACTAGTACTCACTTAGTATTGTAAACTGCTCCTATATCTAACTTATAAGGACATTTTTTATTTAGTAATGTTTGAAACTCCTTCTGGTTGCTAATAGACAAATAGCGTAAGTAAACGTCGTCAGCGAGTGTAAAAGATAATTCTCTGTGAGATAAAGGATGTGGACTGCTCCCGCACGAGAGCCATCTACAGAACACGTTCTGTGGAAAGAGCCTTGCGTAGTATACTGGCAACATGTCCGATAACATATTTTCATCATTTTGACCAACCTGTAATTGATTATTACAAAAACTTAGTGATTGAATACTAAAACTTATCAGGATACTAGGTAAGGATTAATGAAAATTTAAGTAACCATTTTAAACAACTGATTCGTTGTCAGACACTAAAAATCACGTTCTACTTCTTATCACACGCTTATTTTAATTTCACAGAAAACTCACAAAATTTAAGGAAAATGGTAATTATCATGAAACTAATAAAAACATGCCGAGCTAGGAGCTAAGTAAATAAAATTCTGCCGCCAAAATCGCGAATGAAATTAATTTGACTTTGACTTGACGAGTGACGTCTGACGTTTAATTTGACATTGATGGTTTTTTTTTTCATAATTGACACGCTTATTCAGCACATTTTTTAAAACGCTCGCTAACAGAATAAAGCATCTGCCCCATAAATTTTGATTACTTTCACCGTGAGGCTCATAATCTGAGTTGACCTTAGTAGAGATGAAATATAAACACATGCATTAAAATGTTTAAATCTAAACTAACTAACTAAATCTTTGGAAAAGGTAGGAAGGGGACTGTGCATGTATGTTTGACATGAAGACTGTATCGATATTTATGCCCTCGACTGTACATAATATTGATTGAGAGTGCAGTAGCGGCAATTTTTTTTTTGGTAGTGATAATGACAGCACTTACTATGAAAACCACCATGCTCTACATTTTGAAAGAATACGGTAATTTCGAATGACATTTTTTATTCAAATTTGTGGGTAGAATACTTAAAATACAGTTCAACCCATTTTCCAAGAAGATATACCAATTTGGCATCCAAATTAAGAGTACTTGCCTTTTTATTCAAAATGGTTATTATAAGTTTCAAAGAAGCCATTCATATTAAACATTGTAAGTTTCAGCTTCTTTTGCATTTTAAACTTCAAATAAATGAAGCAAAGACTTTTTTTGTTCGACTACATTGGAGTGTATTTAAAAAATACTTGTATATACTTATCAGTTTAGGTTCAAAATACTTTTATAATGACACTGCGTGATTTTCTAGATTATATGGAAATAACTAGAATTTTTTCTTTTTCATTTTTGCTTTCAGTTCGATTTGCCGCAGGTGTTCATGCCGTGGAAAAATGGAGTCACTTTATAACTTGTGCTTCTTTAGAGAAGCCTCTTCTAACAACATTTCTAGTAATGACTGCCAGCACAATACTTCTTGCATTACTATTATTATTACTCGTGGTATTCGCAGCCGTCACATGTGTTGCAATTATTTTATTGCTAATGGAAGGTATTTATGCTTATTTGTTAACAATTCTTTCGTTTTGATAATGTACTAAGAATGGAAAAGGACCAAGTGGGTAAAATAATCATCAACCACCACCAAAGACGAAAGCTGACGGTAGGTACTTATTGTTCCTCCCATAATTTTGAAACATATTTCTTTTCCAGGATTATTTTTGGTGACAACAACTGCAATATTCCTTCTGATTGTAACTGTTTGTGTGTACATTTACACAGTTGCTGGAGTAAGTTTATGCATTTACTATGAACAAACCGATTAAAAATACATATAATAATTAAGGTACATATTTGTGATTTTATTACTCGTTGGCTAGGCTGTCCATAGGTTCAGGTACACAGAATGTACATAAAATTTAAGTGAATCGTAATGAAATGTTTTGGTGAATGCAAATTAAAATTTCATTTTAAATACAAGCTTTTTTGCTGACTGTACTTTTTGTTGGCTGTACTTGCATTAACATCCGTCCTACGTAATGTGAACCAAATTTCAAGCCAATCGGACCAAACATTGAAGAGTTTCCTCCTGCGGAGCCGGTTCTGGGTAGCCCACTAGAATTCTACTACCAAATTATTGCATTGTCATCTAAATTACACAAGTATGCAAAATTTCAGCTCAATCGGATGAAGATATCTGCTTCAAAATTGAGTCACAAGATTCCACCCAAACATACATACATACATACATAAGTACGTTGCGAGTTAATAATATTTTTTTTTTATTTATTTTAAAACGGGCTTCGTACATTTTGTCACATTAGCCCATAAGGCAACAGCGAATTAAACAAGTGGAGTTAATAATTATAAAGCTTGTAAATAAATAAAAGATAAGATAAGTGTCACGTAGATAGACAGTGTCGTGCCTACTTAAGATTATTTGCGATATTCGTAAGTTCTGATTTTAAAATCATGTCTCGAATGGTTTTTTATTTAATAGGTCTGTAGTCCGAAATACACTCCGGGTCCAATTTGTTTCTTTCTCACTTACACTATTCTACTACACAGTGCATTGGAATGAGTGCAAAAGAGATCTTTCAGAGAAGGTGGTTCAATTTGGACTACGGTGGCTGTCAACGCATGGAACTCAAATTATGTCATTCATGCGCTACGGTCAATTTGTGTGCGAATCGAACGAATCGCATAGTGGAGTAATGTAAAAAACGCGAAGTATCAACACTACACAAAACTCTTAAGCAATCTGATTTGGTGCTATGTTATCGTATTATGTTTATCGTAATCAGCTGAGTTCTAATTGATGTATTACAACTGGGAGTAATTGAAGAAGTGTTCCGCGTATTCCATGGTGGAGAGCTGAATGAAATGGGCAGTCTCCGGGAAAAAGAAAGGTCATAGTTCCATCGATAATGTAAATAATGATTGTAAGTTCTATCATTTCATTTTAGTAATGTAAAACTTTCAGAATCCGTAAAAGTACGTTTAATTGAGGTACCCTTCTTACGCCTTGCTTTGGGCTTTATGTTTAGTAAGTAGAATGGTTTTTAAGAGGATATTGGAAAATATTCCACTTGTACAATTAATTTATTTAATTTATCAGACAAAGGTACCTACTCATAGTTGGAAATTACATGAAAGTATGGAATGTATATTTGTATGTTCTGAGACTGTTATTAATATTTTGCAATTTAGCTCAATAATGGTGCACTCAGTAAAGTTATTAACGCTACGTTACATTTCTATGAACTTATATTGTTGTAACTGTGATAGACATGCTAAGATGGCCAGTGCAACCTTGACACTGATTCATTTAGTGATTATTTAACTTTGTTTCTTCTATTTATTGTAAAGTGTAACTTTGTACAATCATGCCAATGCCTTGATAATTGTTGTAACATCATGAACAAAGCTAAATATTAAGTACATTTATTAAATGGTTCTTTGTCGTATGAACCATGGTGGATGCACCAAGATGTCCTCTGCCAAGTAATAGCTGATTCTATTAATTATTGAATCTATTTAGACAAGACTCCATCTTTTAAGATTCTATAGACCAGCGATTCTCAAAGTTACCTGTACCTAATACTTAACCAAGGTTCGCACTGAACTCACTTGATGTTACAAGTCATTTGACTATATGAAAATGAGTTTCAATTTGATTTCAGTTCTTATTTGGAGTTCATTCAATTCTGATATAGGTCAGACGCAGATCTAGCATACAGATTAGGGGGTGGTCATCATATTACATTTTTTGCTATGCAGTCTGACTATACAAAATTTTATTGTGTGAATCTGGCAATCTTTAAGAATAAGAATAAGAACTAACATGCTCTGTTTCTCTTTCAGATTTTAAGATTTAGAAAGAAGTCTCCACGGAAACATATTCAGAATTGGATCTGTAAGTACTTTACAAAGTTCTATGTTCTAACAACAAATAGCTTTCATAAACAAAAAATCTAAGTAAATATTATGTCAATTATTTCAAATAGGTATGCAAGTAAAGAAATATTTATATTTACAAAAGACAAATACTCTACAGCAAGAATAACAAATTTATGCATCCATGCCCAGTGTAAGTTGGTCCCTTTACCTGCTTGTTTTCCTGTATGTAAGTTTTTGATGTGCCAGTGGAAATGGAAGAAAATCTTAGGAATCATGTTATTGGTGATGCGAGCAACCTGAAACTATTCCCCTTTCCACCTGAGCGCCTTTTTTTTGTGGCGGAAAAATGCGTTACGCCCCCCCCCGAGCGGGGGGAAGCGGAGGAGGCCTACCCACAAAAAACCGCCGGTATTCCCTCTCTGCCATTGGAGAGGCGCCGTGGGAGCATATTGGTGTCACCACGCACGCCTCGCCGGCCGCCCTAGCCTAAACGCCGGGGCTCCCGCGCCAAAGAGAGGGGGGCCGGGAATACTTGGCCCCCCCCTAGACTCGTGGGCCTCTACGCGCTAGCAGGGGATCCCCATCCCCCGCCAGCAGGCACCACTAGGGGAGTCCACCTGAGCGCCTACAATCATACTAAACGAGTCCTTTAGGTCTTGTTACCATAGGGTCTGTCCACCCAATAAGGGATATAGACATGATTTGAGTTTGTGTTTGAGGAACGATATATATATATATATGATTGTAATTGTGTTAATTTGACAGGAGAGGTCGTCAAGCTGGCGGCCCTACAGGATGCGACTCGCGCGCCCTCGCTAGCACCGCGCCAAACACGACACGTCGCCACTCTTACTGGTAAGTCCACCCCTTACTGTGTGTTTGCTTATTAGCAATTCTCTGATGATTCATAACAGTTGAAAATGGTTTAATTATTTCATTGAATCAGGCGTTACTTTGCGGAGGTCCATTTTAATGAATAAAAATATTTACTTTGCTACTCCGCTACTCACGTGCAAAATAACTAAGCCTGTGTGAAATCTATATGTTTTCATGCAATTCCTCTCTCCACTACTGCCACATAAAACACATAAAAAAAACCCATGCATGTGTAACAGTTGTGCTCATTAAACTTTGATAATGATCCCGTAGAGGGATCGAAACCCGTCATGTATAAAGGCTTATTGAAGCTCCAAAAATAAAAAAATAATTAAGAGACTTAAAAGTGACTTCAAAGGTTACAATACATATTATTGCTCTCATTATTAACTATTTTGATTATGGAAACGGTACTGATGTAGGCTCATCACATAAAAATAAGCAAGTTACTTATTTTTTTTTTGTTTTTGTTTCCTTTCTTAGTTTTTTCAATAAGTGTAGGCGAGAACCCCCAGAGCCTCAAAAGCACTGGTGGATGGTGTTTTCGCTACAATATGCAATACAAATATACTTATGTGTTTTTAATAATGTTGGTTGGTATTATGGTTACCTGTGGTTAGCTTAAGGTAATACGTGACATGATGGTGTTTGCTGAAGTATTAAGTACATACATCAGCTTGTGTCGGCATGACGAATTACTATTTATAGACGCCTACACTACACTCTAGTACTGTGCGAAAGCACTCCAAACTTGCAAAGTTTCATGTCACAAATGCATGACAAATTATTCAATCATGTAGGACGAAGTTAGGACGTGTTACGGTCTTTGTATTGTGTACCTATGTGGTCCTCAAATTAAACGTGACTTTACTCCTACTAAGTATGCTATGCTTTCTCTAGTTGGGCCTTACAATAACATTGTTTTAATATGCCTACCAATCCGTATGTATGTATGTATGTATGTATGTATAACTCTTTATTGTACATAAAACATTAATTTTACAGCTCATGAGATAAACAACTCTTGATGATGAGATGAGGCGAACTTATCCTTTAAAGGGATCTCTTCCAGTTAACCTCCGAACAATTGACAGCACAACAGAAACCAGAGTATAAAGAGTAGGCATCCTAAAAAGCTAAAGAGTAATGACCCCAACTTAAACCTAAAGAAATAAAAAGTATTGAAGAATAAGAGCCTGTTTCACCACTCTGTTAAGTTCCAGTTATCTTAAGTGGCAGTTATCTATAATGTCTGTTACGTAGTAATACATAGAGACGGAATCATAGATAACTGACACTTAAGATAACTGGAACTTTAACAGAGAATGGTGAAAGAGGCCCTAAATCTTCGAAATGTTATATATGGGAAGTCATTAATTGCTCGTAACTCGATATGTAACGTATTCAGTAAATCAATCAAGCTTATATGTTGCTTATCTAACGCTTAATCAGTTTCAACGAATCGTTTCGTTTACAAAGAAAGGGAGGTTTACAACGCGCAGGGCTTATGAATGGAGCTAGTTTGTCACGATCTAAGTTGCCATGTGACTGGCTTTGTGCCAGTACGCGGTTATTCTGGGCGGGCGGGCCGCAAGCGCAGCCCCAGTCTAGCGCCGCGCGTCCGACGACCACGTCTCCAAGACTCGCGTATGCGCAACTTGCGCTCCTTCGCTTTTTTTTACTTTTTTCCGATGATGTTGACAGCATACATTTGTTGACACTAGGAGTTCTTGTGATCATCTTAGTGTCTTTGAAACCTTTTTTTTGGAAGTTCGTAAAATTTATATTCTATTCGAAAAAAAACCTGAAGTAACAAAAACAAATAGAAATCGGTACGCATTTAATTGGCTTATTCCTATTGTGCTGATCAAATGTGTTGGGCTAATCTTTTCACAGCCAGGAGTTGTGTGAAGACTGAGCAATGAAAGGTAGTAAACTAAACAGAACAAATGTTCAAATCGGCTTGCTCCTTACAAATATTACCATTTCGAATGTATGTACCATATTAACATAAATCGACTAACTTAAAAACCAGCCATTTTTGGTGATGATGTTTCATGAATGTTGGAATTAATCTCATTGTATTGCACCAGTACAGACCTACTGAATTGCAACACGAGTGTTATATGGTTAACTCTTTACATAAATGTTGCAATGGTGTAGCTCAAGTATTAATACGTAACGAAAGTTGATGCTAATTGCTATATATTATTTCGTACTTCTTATGTGTATGTTACCCGTCTACCCGGCTCTTACATTAAGAATGTACATTTTCGTATAAATTATTCCTCTCAAAACTCCCAAAAGGGTTATAATTATGATCGAAATTAATCTAATCGGGGACAGTGAAGTCGAATGTCAAGGCAGAACATATTTCATATGTTGTACATCTGCGAGGCATATTATATAATCTTTCCTACGCTTACATTTGGATGCACACAATAATGTCTTGGTATTTGCATGAAATGTAACGGTGAATTAATTAATAACTTGATCTTAATGTTATTATAAATATTATACCTAGTGCAATAAATATGCTTGTGAATATGATGGTCCTGTTCAACTAAAGTAAATACGCAGCGTAGTGTGTCACGAGTAAACACAGCGCTCTCCATGTACCGCGTTGGCAGACAGGTGACAATTACATATTTGAGCGAATTATGGTCTATCATCATTCGTTAGCCCTTTTGAATGCGTCATCATCAAGGTCGATGGTGGTTACGTCACAAAAGCTGGTCGCTCCCGACTGAGGTGACCCCGCTAAGGCAGCGATGCCAACATATTGACGACATCCTTATTTTTATTGGTAGTTCGAATGAGTGCGTCGACCGTACCGCCTCCACAGCCGAACTGTGCGTGTGGCCTCGCGCTGAGTCTATTTACAGAGCTTTTGACAAACGGTCCGATGATAATGTCTATAGCTCCAACTTTCACTGGCAATTCTATAATCAATAGCAAGCCCAATTTTATCAGTCTGTTGTACTAATCAAGATTAGTATCGTACAGAGATAATAAGAATTGACTTTCTTATTCGCTTGGGCATGAAAATACTTTTTTAAACCTTTTTAATTCTCAAGTTAAGCGTTCGTATTTTTTGTCTATAAATCTGTATTTCATTTTACAGTAGCAAGTTTAATACAAAGCTGAAGGAAACAACAATGCGACGAATATGATATACTGGTTGTTTTGGAAGTGTAGTGCATTATTCATTTAGCCATAACTATGACAAATTGCACTCAAACAAAAACTCGCTTGCGGATATCAGTCGGAAAAGTGTAGTAAATATCACTTCTTGGTATAAGTCTTCTAATTAATCTTTACAGACTTCTTAATGATGCAATATGTCAATATTTAAACAAATAGAACTAACGGATCTGCCATAATATCAACATACTTATACCACTTAGGGTTTCATAGAACCGTTACATTGAATATTGTAACAGATTACTAAATGAAGAAGATACGTTGAATGTTCTTCCAGTGCAAAATGCAACGATTATTATTAATCACAAGAGCAAAGAATAACATTACCTTTGTTATTAGACGTACCAGACGACTCGTATCTTTATCACATGATGAAATACTCTTGCTTAGGAAACTTAGAATACTAGTTCTGGGAGTACGGCAGTGCCCCCGCTACAGTTTTTCACGAAAATCTGAACAAACGTGATGCTTGGAACCAACTGTGCTAGGCAGTATTGATCAATGTAAGCTGAACCGTTATCGGATTCAATGACGTGAATCTTTATCTGCTATCTAGAGCTCATTACATCGCTTGATTACTGAGGGGATCGTTTAACATTGCACGTTCACCAGACGTGCCTGTGAAAGTGGTGTTATTGTTTGTTGTGATGTGTGATATCCCGGGCTTTGATCCCGTGGGAATTAGTTGAAGAATTAAACGTGCCAGCATGAGTGGGAGTGCTAGTCGATTCCGTCCGCGACCCCGTCGTCGGGACGAGTTGCATGAAAAGCAACAGGACTTGCTGCTTGCATGGAGCGACGGTGAGTCTATCATAAACAACAATTCCATCTTATAACACATAAATATCAACGCTAAAGCGATTCTCGTTAGGTCCACTTTGAAACTTCGGTTATGGTTGCATTGTTTATTCACGGGATTTAAAGTAAAATAAAATGTATGTGTTAATGCTAATTTATTCATAATTTTCTGTTGAGTAGTTTTATAGGATACGTTTCGCGCGGTGATTATAAAGACCAGGGCTGTGGCAACGAATGAGATTGTACGAGTCTCCCTAAAGTCGCATAACATTAATTCTCCCATTGTGAAAGTATTATTATGCATAACAATGAACTGCACGATTTTATTTTCCATAATAACAGCAGAAATTTATTTTGTACAACTTCATCAAACATATCTAACTAATGCGGACAGTAATTACGCATTTTCAAATTAGAAACATAAATTTTATGCATTTTAATGAATACTTATATTTTAAAAGAGACAGATAATAGTACATTACTGCAGAGGCCGTGAAGTAAGGGATTGCTGGACGAGTTTGGGGTAGGTGGCCGAGTCGAAGACGAGGCCAGATAGAACGAGTCCTGCAATCCCTGTTCCGGCCAAAGCTTGTATAGTGCTTTTCTCAAACAATGTGAGGAAATATTAAAATTAAAATAACTACTAGACAATCAAGTAAATCATAGTTTATTATAGGGAAAAAGTAATTTAAATAGGTACTAATTCATGTTGAAGGTAATATTGGACATATTAGGGCAGTTTTTAAACGTGAAATGTATTGTTTTGCCGGGCACATTAATGGTGTTTTATTTCTGTTAAATTATAATAACAATCACTACGAAATACGCATAAGCAGAAAAAAAGATTTTCGATTTGCCACCTTTTTTATTTTTTAAATGTACTAATTTGATCCAGATATTTGAGCACCATGTTTAACCGCACATAAATACAGTACTATAGATTTTTTTTTTATGTCGCAATTGGCATTGTTCATTTTTTTTAAGCTGTGCTTTTAACACCTTTATTTGATAAAATGGACTATTTCAAGCAACTAATTTGAATATTATGCTTTTACGTAGCTTTGTTAATTAATAATAAATATTTTTTCGCTGTTTGATAATTCGTGAATTTAGACAGAATCCCAATCGCCTTCGTTCGGCTGGCTATAAAAAAAACGGCTTTGTCTATGGTATTGTTAGATTTGACAGTGACACGTGACAGTTGCCGTAGCCAAACTTTTTTTTTCATTTTTGTGGCAAACATTCGATGCTGGATTCTGTCTAAAAACCCTGTCGTTCGGTCAAACAAAGGTTCAAAGTACTTTTACAAAAATATCTGCAATCATAAAGTATTTTTGAAATCGGACAAGATAAATCGGATAATTTATGGTTTTCCTCGAAATGGTTTTCGAATTGGAGCATACTAAAAAAAATGAACAATGCCAATTATGCTTAGGTACAGATTGTGGTGGTGGTTGGCTGTATGTAATTTTTTCCTTTGCCAATTTAATTTTAGTATAGAAATTTAAAAAATTAGAGCAGCGGACAAAAATGGATTTTCATACTAACTTTTGTGGCCTAAGCCAAGAAGTAATGTAGGGAGCCATAAACGAGAAACTTCATGTCCTCATATCGGGACATTAACGCATACATTTCCGAGCATGTTTGAGAAAAGACAATTTATAATATTCTCGGTTTATGACTAATTCAATCAACACTGATAAATCTGATCAACGTATTGATAATTGCCCTTAGTTTTTCCTTTAACTTTGAAGCGTCACATGATTTATTGACGCCCCCTAATCAATGAAAATTGCTTTTTGTTATAGAAGAATTGTAAAATAAATATTTTTAACATGCTAATAATGTCAGGTTTTGCACATATGTTGAAATTCAATGCTATAACAGAATATTATTTAAATGCATTAGTGTACCAATATTAAACATATTTTACATTGAGAAGTGACTAAAATCATTTTTAAGAGCTGATATACAAACGGTAGTTGTAATTATCTAATTACACTGTTAAAGATAGATTCAGACGTGTAAGCGCAGCCGCAGGTGAGATAAATTCTTCGCGCAACTCGCAACCTTGAGACGGCAAACATATCCATATTTTTTTACCTCAGTAACCGAAACTGCTTCCTACTATTAAAATCGATGACACTTCTTACTTAATCGGTGATGACATTGATGACAATGCTGACTAGTTTCATTGGTGGTATCTTAATTTTAATTTTAATTATGTGTATTGTATGTTATGTTAAAGCAGTCACGCGTCTCAACTCAGATGCTGCCTTTCCAAAGCAGACGTTAAGAAATTCAGCACATACCACCTTTAATGTCATATTTCCTGGAGATTGAGTAGGTTTATAAGTATTTAATTGCGAATGATAGATCAAACTAAAAGTAAAATTTGCACCATTATTTGTTAAAATGTTTATTTGTATAATTACGAGTAGTCTACGATTAAAGATGACGTCACTCACTGTCCTAATACGCGACGGATGATGACGCATAGAGATTTATAATCCTGTAGATTTTTTTCTAATATAACATGATCTAACCGTGAATTATTTAAAACTGCCAAGTTCTTAATGATTCCTACATGCATTCCTATCATAAAGCTGTAAATTTCTCCCAATTCCACCTTTAACGATCCGTTAATCGTCTGTTAGGTACTAGACTGTACAACGATCGATTATATGCTAATTCATAGAAAGGGGAAGCCGACGGCCGTCCGACGGCTAATCATTTGCCGTCACTGAATATGTTTTTGCCTTATACCGATTTAATTACCTACATTACAATACTTTCTCATCCTCGCTGTCGGTCTCAAAGTCGGTATTCCACTACCAGTAAAATCATCCGACTACACTTCAGTTTTTTTAGCAAAATAAATGAGGTAAACTAAACAATCTTGACATGTCTTTTTTATTGAAAAACAGTTTTATACGATATTTAACAGCAAGTTACAATTTAAAATCCCTGGAATATTGTGATTTGTTTTCTGTTGGTTTTATATTTTCCAGTTACCGATTCTTAAAGAGTGTTTTTCGATAAAAATACATGTTAAGATTGTTTACCTCGTTTCTTTTGCTAAAGAGACTACGCGGATTTCGGGGATAGTTCACTACGTCTAACATGACGGATCATACAAGCTCCACAATCTACTGCTAATGGGATTGTTATACACGCACTGTGAAAACTCGGCTTAATAACAGAAGACTGGCCTTGCCAACGACGCTTGCGTTAATGTTTCCTCATTGTAGGCCAAGCCGGCTATCTCCGGCCGTAACCCGTAACCGTAACGAGAATCGTTTACAATCAAACAAACCGTGAGTCTAACCGCATACAGAGCTTTTAATTTAAGACTTATTCAGAACACGTTACCCACCATGTCTCATTTTAAACATTTTATACGCATTCGGCGTCTGTGTACTATTTCTAAAGAACCTAGCTTTTGACTCGTACGAGCAATGATATGTTTAAAACTTATTTTATGAACTTTCTTATAATTTGCAATTGAGCTACCCTTGAGGCTTTCTTCGCGCCCGCTAATTTATACTGTAATAGCTTTTGCCCGAGATTCTCCTACCGAATCACACTTCGCACAATATTTTTGGTGCTACTGGACGGAATTAAATATATCACAGAAAGGCTGGTAGGTAGAGTAAAATTGTTAAACACGAGGAATAACTTCTGAACGTCTACCACGAAGGCATACCCCGTGTGTCAACACTGTCAACTCAGTATCAGATCGGAGATATATGCATAACAAATCATGCCTGAAAATGAATGGCTGCAAATAATTCAAAAAGAAAGTTGGTCTGTTCACTTTCGATTATTGTGATAAACAATACTGTCATGCCCGTGACGGAGTAACTGGTATAAGAGTTTTTGCTTTATTAATGGTTGATTACCTAACTTATATTCCCGCTGTAGACTATATTGTCATCTTGTTTTCTTAGAATCGTACTTTGCACAATTTTCATGTCCTTCGAATCTGTGTATAATTTTGCGCCTCACACCATTTTGCAACGCGTCTTGCAATCCAGTCTTACGCCTACTTACCAATTTTGAATAACTACATTGTAGATACAGGTGGTTGTATTGAGCGTGGAACTACGTAGATGGTGGATGCAGTTATTGGTGTGTAACGTCGTAGTCGTTGGGTGCATTCCCCCGCAGACATCGGGTGTCTGACCGGGGGAACACTATTGATTCTGTCTGCCGGCGCTCGCAACCTCCCAGATCCATACTAAATACAGAAAGTAGACGCCATATGCTCAACACGCGGCACGCTTGCTAGTTACTTACTTAAGAACTTAACTTTTTAGTCACGACATCGCTCTCAGGTTTAATTTCAATGTTCATTATCGCGATTTATACTTAAGGTTAATTTTTAAACACTACTATTTCTCATAATGTGACTAACAATTTTGGTTAAAGTGTAAACAAGTTAATAATTGGTATTGTATTCGTAAATTTGGCCAGTATACGTATTATTGTATTTAACTACTAGTCTTGAATGGTACCATTGCCTTCAGGATATTTTGAGATTCTGCTTCATTGTGTAATTTGGTGACTTTGTCCCTTCCGATTAATCTGGTGCTAACCTTGAAGTCAATGGCCCATTTTTGCATAGATACTCATACCTACACCTAGTATGTGTTCTATTTTCTTGATAAGTATCTCTCGGCAAACTTAGTTTTTCATATGACTGACGTCTGAACTGACGAAACACGATGCTTGCCGAGAGACATTAAGATATTAGAAGCACTGTACAATTACAAAGAATTTTGTGAAAAACCTTGAGTGTAATATATGTGATCACGACATTTCGTTTATACCTACATGACCGATATCTTTTAAATTTGAAGCCTTTCTTACTATGGAGTTTCTTAGGTGTTCTTTTCTTTGCCAACAGAAGTGTGCAATAGCGAGGAGGTGCCCGAGGTAGAAATAGTTAGTCTTCTACAAGAACATATACCGAAGTACCGACTTCGAGCTGACAGCCTCACCCAATTTGGAGGTAAGAATTCCTTGGAACAGCTGAAAAACTGGTACTGGACTGATTGGCAGTTATTATAAATTTTCCTTTTACGTTGTGCCCATTCTTGTTTGCTTTCTTATTTAGATCTTTAAACGGACTTGACTGCATCGATTATATTTTCACGATTTCTTGTTGGTACAATCAATTTCTATGGACCACAACTATTCGTGACTTTGACTGTGGCTTTAGCAATTGATCACTGTGTACAATGATTGCCTATTTGATATAAGCAACGACATCAAACGGTCACGAGATATCGTTTAACATAATATCTTGAATCGAGTATAGAAAGACTCTCACACTTGAAAACCAATAGGAAGTGGGTTCAACTGTAATTTAGGTTGCATATTAAACTTACGATGGTAAATAAACCATTTTATTTAATCGATGAACTTTTTTCTTCTCTATGCCGGTTCCTTTCCATAGGTGATTTTACATTACGAGACTCTCGTAGGAAGTTGCTTTGTTCTTTGTTGTTCACTTTTGCTAACATTTTTCCTGCTTTGAGTTTATTGCTGGAAGACTGACTAGTCCCAATGCCAATTCGTCCAGATGTTTATATTTGCTTTTTCTCGTCATATGACCAATGTATTGGACTCGCGAATCCCGTAGAAATAGAACGCATTCAAGAGATGTGCCCTGGTTTAGTTCCAATGACTCCTTGCGGACGTTGGAAATGGGCCGTAGCTCGAAGTGTTCAACTATTTATGTTTTGTTTTGAATTTAAATATCAATACTTATCCCTTTTAGAAGTATAGATAACAACACGACATCCACAATGAATAGAAACGAATTGTGTCAGTTGCAGTTTTAAGTTGATTGATATCATCTTTTTATATATAAAAAAGTATCCCTATTTCCCTTGGTCACGGCATCACGCGTGGACGGCTGGACCGATCTCGCTGATTCTTTTTTTGTTGTTTTTGTTATTGTCAGGAGAAGGTTCTTATGTAAAATATTTGAAAAAAAAACTGGTACGGGGGTAACAGCTAGTTGTAAATAAATTTCCGACGTTTCGAACACCATGCAAGTTTCATTGTCACGGAACATCTGAGGTAAAAACAAGCGAATTTTTTACTTGTCAAGAAAATCTTGCTGGCATACGATTTTTTACCATGGATATTATTCGAAAAGTATCGTCTGCCTTGTAGGGTTTAAGCACTCTGGAAAGGCTTAAAAATCAATTCCGTAAACATAAGAAAAATCATATTTTGAAAGAGAACTTATTATAACATCAATAGTTTATTTTAAAATCCTAAGGTTTATACTAAACAGTGTAAACATGCATTGTATTAGTTCAATAGACAGGTGCGGTGCACGACATAGCTGAGCAAGTCTTTCCTAACAATATCTAAGTGGATTGGCAAGGTCTTGCGACTTGTTCTGTAGTTTCTCCGAATGCCAGCCATAGATCCATCGCGAGTTACCGCAAAACCTTTCTCGTTATTTCACCCCAATACTAATTCATGAATGAATACAACATCTTGGGATTTTGTAGTTTTTACATGCCCTGTAAACATTTTTGCCTATTCAATTTTTACTTTTTACACACAATGTTCAAAAATTTCACTAATCTGAAACTTAGGCACTACATACTACTAATTAATAAATCACAAATTTCAACTGTTGTCGCATTTTCGGGAAATCTCATGCAAAACTATTTAAAACAAGTATCGAATAAAAATGGTAATAAAGTAAGCTGCATATTTTTTCATATTATCAGAATGATCTTGTTAACTTCAAGTCCATCGTCCAAGGTTTACTTGGTGGATGTCACGTTGCGGCCGCTTTGATTTATTTTCCTTCCTACAAAGCTTAGCAAAAAACCTCGGAAATTCAACGTGATTGCTGCAGGAAATCAACTACCTACAAGCAGGATACGTTTGTATTGTTGGGATTTTCATCCTTATCCAGGATTTTCATGTTTGTTCCGTCCTACTAAGTCCTGTAGGCGCGGCTTCCGGCGCCGGCGCCGACCGGCTATAAATAATGGTGTCTCATCGCTCGAGTCATCGCCCGCTGCCTAGTATGCGTCCCGACCGGTCCCTGCATACCATCTGTCAAGTTGCTGCATTAGGTGTCGTGTCTCGCATCTCAGTGCAACAACTTGCAGGTCAAGCCGTTCTAAGATTTTATCTATCTCGTTGTACCAAGAATGGATGAATTAGGTACAGCTACAGAAAACAATAAGTACTGGGTACTTTTTTAAATGTTAGAATTTAAATTCTCAGGAGTATTACTGTATTTTCGAACAATTGGTTCGATTATGTTATTTCCTTCAAAATCATTGTGTAATGCATGCACTTTTATTGAGCAAGTATTACGTAGCTTGTATGTTGTATGCAAATTATTTTTAACTTTCCGTTACTAATGTGGTTATTGATATTAAGTCGATACCAGCGTAACACTGGTCTGTGGCAATCTTCGCTTAATAACTTTAGCCACAATACAATGCAGTTACTTATACAATTTTTCAAATAGAATATCAGTGAAGGTGTAGTTACTGTCTCAGTTCGCGTAGGTATGTTTTGGATGTATTAGCATTGAAAATTGGTATCTCGTACCTATTCAAATACTAAGACCAAAGACGCGCTAAAATATGTAGATAGTTTTTTATACATCATTAATTTTCATAGTTTTGAAACACGACTTAAAGCCCACAAAGTTTTGAAGCATGATATTCATAAACCCTAAAGCATTTAGCTTTTTATAATGGCTTAATACAACTACGGTTTTTATAACGGCCTAAGTATTCCAACTGAAAGATCCTCTGTGTAATGGCGTGACTCAGCGCTCCCGTGACGTCATTCATCCTGCCTCAGGGCCACGCACAAATTAATATTATCGAATTACTTAGGACCCGACTTGAATCGTATATTATGAGTAAGAGACGTATTTTTCTTAATGATGGTGGTTCTTTGTTTGTTCGTAGAGAAAATATTCATACTTATTGAGCGTTGGTGATTCGATAAGTATGTTTGTTTCTACCTTTATCTAAAGGTCACCTTTTCGCATACACGCTGTAGATTGTTGGTGCTATGAATCTTAATATTTACGCGTCGCTCCATTCCTTCTCAGACTTCAGTACAAAGGCCGAAGTAGCTCGCTTACAATTTGTGAAATTTTTACTTCATTCGGCGAGCTATGAATTGTAGGTTTTCTATCGTAAATAAGTAAGTAATGTATGAAACTATTTACGATGGAACCTTTGTTTTGCAGGATACGAGAACCAAGACTGGTTCATACCGACGCCTGCGCTGCCTGTCAGCGACAACGACCTCGCACTCACTCCTGATCAGATCAGGGAGACTCTTAATTACTTCCGTAAGTAAATTTACCTTAGTACTCTATTGCAATACTACCGTATTTTGGGTGAAACAAGAATTAATTAGATTTTTTGAAATTTGGAGTCTAAAAACATCATGAGATGGTGTTCGTGTTAAGTGGTCCATTCCAGACGTCTTTGTCATCTCTGGGTTGGGTAGGTAGTTAAATTTATGGGCAGGTTTCTAAATGTGGTTGTATTTTATAACTGTAAGTGCTACGTAACCTAAACGTAAATAGAAATAAATTGAACGAGCGTCTGCGTATTTCAAATTATTGCGGGGTAGCAGAAACTTTGGCCCTTGATGGTGAAATGCGAATCCTGCAAGGCTTCGCCAAGCCGTCCCAATTGTTGTGAAATCCAACAACCCGAGTTTGCGCAATTGCCCTTATAAATGCTATGCTTTGTGAAAGCGGGCCCTGTTACCAACTGGAATAGCGACGTTAGACGACAATGACAGGAATACAAATAAACTAGGTATCGGTTTGGACTGAAATTATCTAATGAAATGATAATAAAACGTTTTGTTGTGTAGCTTTGGTTTTTGTTACATACTTTGCCAATCAATTTTAATCAGGCGTAACAATGTGCCTTATTATGTATGTCTATATTGAAGCATACTCAACACAAAGACTTGTGAAACCTATTTAGACACGTGATTATAAATGTAAAGCCTGTTTTGTACCAAATTTACCGATGTTATTAATTGTTTTTAAGTACCCAATGCACTTGTGTTTGCATTAAGCACCAGATATATTCACGTGGCCTTGGTAGCAATGTTGAATAGGTAGAAAGTAAGTTCATTACTTGTTACTGTTTTAGGCAAGACTGGTTCCGAAGAATCCAAATATAGCGATAATGAATTTGTTCGCATGTTGAAATAGGTTACATTGTTGACGGCGTACGGAAAACAGATGCTCTTTGCCAGTTTTAACAGACTTACCTACCTATAGCCCTCTTTGTTGCCGGCGTTTGCATGTTTGATAGAGCGCGTATTTTTTTAATATACCTATATACTTCCGACTTTATGATTATTCCACACCGGTATATGTGATGCGTGGTGGCTAGTTTTAATGAACACGAAAAATCAATCAGATTGAAAAAGTCATAAGTCGCCAAAGCTCATTAATAATAAATAAATAAATAATAAATCCATTTTTTACTTGTAATTATTATATAATTTTTTTAGTAGTTAGATACCTATATTATGTATTGACATGTAATATGAAGTGTTTAACTATTTGTTGTTATCATATAATCCGCATTACGTTTACATCCTTCGAAGCTGCGTCTTCCGCTCTAAATAGACATCGATGGACTGCGAAGCTTCTTAAACTTGTTACATTTCAAAAGAAAATCGTGAAGAAAATCGGCGCATCGATTAAATATTAAGTGTCGTCTCCGAGTGCGGCAGTCGAGTTTACGTAACGCCGCCGCTGTGGCCGGCGCTGTGTCGCGCGTGCGCGGCGCGAGGGCGCGCGGCGGGCGCAGTGCCGGTCGCGCCGGTCGTCGCGACACGCGTGCCGCCCGCGATCGATACCGCCGCCGCACCCGCGCCATCGCTAAATACGGAACGCCGGTAGCTGCACCGCTGCACCGCTGCACCCAAGCACCCAAATAACGCACCTTCCCATGTCACACGCGACAGTAACCTGACATGAAGGCGACGCTGCCCACATGCGTCCGATCGATCGTATTGCACGCATTTACAAATAATATCCGGGCGTCGTTTCCGACTCACTGTCTTGTCAATCAATCTGTAAAGTTTAATTAGTTTAATTTGTCATACGTTTTCTTACCGGAGGTTAAGATGTAGAAGTTGAGTCGTCGTAACATCGATTGAGGTCTGGAGCCGCGTCGAGACGGCAGCGCCGCTTCGCGCAACAGCTGCCGACGCTCTTGTTATCTTGACCGTGAGGGCATTTATTTACTCTACGTTACTGCCTGATTACTATATATTTACAAGTATAATTCGAACAAGATATCGTAATATATGTAATATTATAATTATAATATCGGAAGTATTCAACGTAATCTTATATCAATGCATTACTTAACAAACTACGACTGGTCATTGGGCTATGAGACCTACTTACTTACTCAGTATATAACCTTATTATAGCATAACGTTAGCTTCTTAATTTGCAACTATGTAGTTAGGTGTGTGTACACTTTAGTCTGGCTTTATATGTAGATAGATGAACTATTACTACAGTATTATTTTAGAATAATAATCAACATTGATGCCTTCAGAAGATTTAAATGGATGATTTGATTATAGCAACTAGAAAATAATGTCAACCCCCCTTATATCAACTCACGAAAGCCAAATGTAACCCCGATACAGTAAGCAGATTATTACAGCGAAGACGCGTTAAAAAAACCGCTTGACAATCCAATTCAATGCCATACAGTACCTTCTTTGTCTTTATCGTCTTATAATTTATTACAATTGTGACAATGTATAGAAAGTTTTATTTCAATGCGTCTCTTTACCAGGATTGTATAATCTATATCCATAATTGGAATCTCAATTAAGTAATTTTGTACTATCAAATGAATCAAGAATTTTTACTTCTTGATTTTTTATGTTTACATTCACGGTTTTGCCATTAGAAATTTAAGAAATTTTATTTCGAAATTACACCGCCAACTACTTTTCAACTGATTTTCCATAAATAAATCCCGCAGTATTTGATAACCTACTTACTTTCTAGTTGATCTTTACGATGCTTATATCTGACCTACATTAACTTCCTATTATTAGACCTGATTATTTTTACTCACGCAATTACTACGAGTATTATCGTGATTGTCAATCCGCCAAATTCTTCGCGAGTTGTGGCAGTGGTTCATTATTTGATTAAAGTTCAATTAAAAAGTTGAAGGTCAATATACATACCTGACTAAAATAGTTCTGGCTATACTTACCTACGAGAGATTTTGTCTGTCGATTTATCGTTAAAATATTTTTTAGGTACAATACAATACAAGTTTATGAGTCAGTGTGACCACTTGTAATATATAGATTCCTGCGGTTTAAACAGAGAAGAATCCTTAATTGAGTAAGTAGATGTAGTAGTAGTAAAATAAACGAAACTGGCAATTTTTAGAGATCTAATGATTTAATTATCAGAAATTTAGCATTTCCAAAGATACTCAATTTAACTTAGTCAGATACAAAAGAACCTTTAGAAATAATTCTAAAATTTAGTAACTATTTTTTTGTTTCACGTGTCATATAGAGTAGTTGTAACTCTATACTAGGTACGCTTTTAGTTTGGGCGCATATTATCAGAAATGTTGACACGTCTGCACTGGAAGATGTCGCTAAAAGTTAAGTAGGTATATGATATTTGTCTGCTTACTTATAAATATAACTGAAATCTGTTTGCGGCATTTAAAACTCATCTCAATCATGATCCCATTGATGTACAAACGCGATACTTGGATACGCACTTTTCCGGTCTATTTAAAAATAATTAGGTACTAATATAAAAGGGTAAGGTCAACAACTAGATTCTCGTGTCAATTTTTTAATAGTAACTGCCTTTTTCCTATTCACTATGGCAACCTAGTAACGAGTAACTTCCGGTAATGTTGTATTAAACAGAGTTTTCCGCGATTTACGACACCACAAAATTATGCATTGATACTCGGATAAATCGATGAATATATTGTTGTAAAATAGCGATTCTTGAGATTAGCGGCCTATACATATAATAATTATTCATGAAACTAAATTAAGTAGGTTCGGTCAATTATACATGGGTGACTATTGGATGACTGACACTTTTAGTCGGACATAGGTACACGTTGTATAAGTAATTGAATGTCTTATCTAGATGTAAAACTATAAAGTAAATCGCATTTCTACGGTTAAATTAAATTTGCTAATCCTGTCGCCAAGCAGCAGTGCTTGGACTGCTGTGTTTCGGCGTGGGGACTAAGGCAGCCGGTGAAATTACTGGCACAAGAGGTATTCTATCCTAGACCTCTAGGCTGGCAACGCATCTGAAATCCTCTAGTGTTGCCGGTGGGTGGTGGTGCTCGCTTGCCATCAGGTGACCCACTTGCTCGTTTGTCTTCCTTGTCGTATAAAAAAAACTACTTGTTATATGTAGTTGTAGCTTTTAATAATTTCATTGTTACCTGAAGTCTATTCGAAATCGATTCCCCTATATAGGTATACGAATTGCTTTAGCCGTCAACTCCATGTCATCTCTCGATACTTCATTCGGCTAAGAACGAACAAATTCCAGTTTTTTACACTAAAGACATTATGCATGTATGTTATAGAAGATCACCTTATTACTGGGATCTCATTCGATTTTCAAGGAATTACGAACGCGTTCCTTTTAGAGTGGATTCATTGCTTTCAAATGTTAATTAGTGAAGCAAGAAACAAATTCAGCACATGAATAATGAATAGTTCACCACGGCTGTCCAGGTGAAGTGGTCAGACTAGAATCTCTAGCGGCCGGCCTTAAGCTTATGACATGCGCACTGGTGTGTTGTGCTAACAGTTTCGGCATGTCAAGTAACATTATCGCAGTGATTCGATTCGAAGCGGCCGTTAGTTGGGTGGCTACTGGCCAGTTAGTTATTGTTATGGCTTCGACGGAAGTGGACGTCGGAGTCCGGCGCGTGGTTATAATGCAGATTAGTTCTGTGCTCGTGTGTCGTGCTAATCGCGTGCTGTCCGCTGCAGACGCCTGCACTTGATCGTGAAAGTAACCACTGGCCTCAAATGCCAACACCGTTACTAAAAGAAATCGCCTTGTTTTAAGTTAACTCGAGACTTTGTAGTGTTTTATTACCGGGAGATTTGTGCGGTTCTTCGTTTTTATGTGTCGACTAACCCCTGATAACCTTTTGCGATGACGTTGGTGGCGTAAAAATTTGGTATCTATTCAATTTCACTTTCATCATTGGGAAGGTGTCGCTCATCGTTAGAGTTGGGGAATCTCGTTCCATTCGAACTATCACACGCTATTCAAGTAAATTGTCGCACAATTATAGTATGTGTACTTCTGCTTAAACTGTTATCTTAGCTTTTCGGTTCCAAGACTTGATTAAAATATAAAGACAATCTTAATTTATTTCACCTACGCACATATCATTAGTGTTCTAAAATGCGTTATATACCACGTTATTACCATAGGAAATGACCAGCATTATTACATCCTTAAAAAAATCTATACTGTTATATCATTGCATATTACCATAACCTTACAAAAATCTATACTGTAATAACATTAAAGAACAGATTTTATCTACTACCACAGACAAGAAAGTACTTACGTAAATCACGTATTTGTCCCTTACGGGGTAGACAGGCCCTAGTATGATTGGCTGTAATAATGTTGGTCATTTTCCTACTGCTTCTGAACCTATCATAGAGTACTTATGATATGTGTGTAGATAGAACAATGTATGCAACTGTAATTTAGGCCTTAAACACTCGTGTGATCTTATTTTGAAACTCGCCACGGCTCGTTTCAAAAAACTACGTTCGTGTTTTAAAGACCCTCATTATGTAACACACACACACACACACAAATCACGTCTTTATCCCTTACGGGGTAGACAGAGCCTAAGGTAACAAGACCACGTTTAGCAAGATTGTGAGCGTATAGGTGGAAAATGGAATCAAAATAGTGATGGGTTGCCAGCCGCTTCGCCTATAACATGATTCCTATTTTCGCCCATTCCCTCGATGGGCTTTATGTAACGGTTGCATAAAATGCTATTTAGTTGTAACAAGTTTCTTTCAAAGCTTCATTGAATCTAATGTCAAACTACCCGCAGAGCTCAAAATGCTTGATAATAATTTCCTTACCTGTCAATAATTTAAGGCATACCAAAGTTAACTTGACGTCTATTTTTCATTATATATACCTACATATAAAATAAAATAAAGATCAAGTTAAATTTAATCGAAAAGTTATGTACTATAATACTGCAATACATGTAGATCATACATAAGATACTTATGGCTCGGTAACTTGTAATGGCGGAAGCTAATCGGTTAATGTTTTCCAAGCGATTACGGGCACCAATTTATTTTCTAATAGGAAAGTACCCTATGCGTACTATTTATGTAGGCATCTATGTTGTAAACACAGCGAAATGTTGGAGAACAAAATGGGTCAGGGTCAGTCTCCATCATGTCTGTCTAACCTTGATAAAGCGAGGCGCCAAGAAAATTGAAGTTGCTCGGGGACATTCGAGACGACTTCTTACCATATCAGGCGTGTAATATAAATTTTACACTATCGTAGTTATTTATCCACGTAATAAAACTAGTTCTAATATGACATAAGTGTCATGTGTTGTAGAGGCGGATAGCCTGTATTACCACTGTGTTGTTTAATTCCTCTATGGCATTAATGAACCAACTTCAATTAACTAAATAAAAAATGGTTTAATACGATCCTAGTAACTAGGTACGGTGCCGCCGGCGTCGTATAGCGACTTGTTGGAAAAAAGCGGCGACGCGCTACGGCGCTGAAGGTTGCGTTGCGTTTTTATTCAAGATCGGAGGAAAATTGATTTTTTATCTCCGCCATAGAACCTAGTAGAATTTCCTATCGCGATGCAGTTATTATACTCGTATCTATTGCATTAGGTACATATTATTTATTGTTAGATTTTGCGTTAAAAGGCGAAGCGTGGAGAATAGAAGGTAGAATTTTGTTGTTTGACTTTTGCTATTATCGAGGTGACCGATCACGACATTCAGATCGAATTCTTGCCAACACTCGTGCTGGTTTTTGTGAAAGGTCCCTTAGACCCCCGAGTGGAGTTTAGACGGCGAGCGCGGCGCATGCGCAAGGCTGCGTGACGTCAGCTGCTGAATCACGTGCGGCGTCGCCGACCTTAAGGCCTAACCGCTTTGGCAATTTCATGGGCAAATTATTCGCGTTGTACAAAAATTTTACGGTAGCCATCTACTAGACAGCTAGACTTTTCCCACCCCCATTTAATCACCGTTAAAGAACATCTAGGTTTTGTTCGTCAGTAGTCTTTTTCGATAAATTAACATTGCCGCAAGTTGTATACTTTAAACCCGAACTTACATCATATTTGTTCTTCGTGTTTAAAAATAAATATCAAATGGGTACACAATTCATTCTACGCTCACGATTCCGAAAATACCTATGCCAAACACGCACTCTGAAACTCAATTAACAAATACAAAGTGCTGAAGCGTGTTATCTTCTAGTTGGGACTTTGGGAGTTATTACCATATTTGCTGTCGTTAAAAACAAAACATGCAATTAGCTTAATTACTTAGTTTTCCAGCTGTCCGTGAAACTAACAAATTACCTTGTATTAGATTAACCACTGACTAAGGAAGAAGTAACCACAAAAACCGTAAATCATTAGGATCCGTTCGAAACTTATGTAGTCCAATACGTGAGAAAAACATTACACTTTTTATGCAATAACGTAGTATACGGTTAGCGACAGATTTTATCTACACTCTCAACACGGATGAGGTGTAATAAAAATTTTTTTTTTGAGCCCTTGGCCCTTTCCTTTATTCAGAGTATTTGCTGCCGATTGTACTATGGTTCAATCGGGCGGTGAATTTCACGTTTTAATGGATGTCATGATTTTAACATGGATCTAATCTTTTCCATTGTTTTCGTGGTATGTTTACCTACCCCAGCTTGGCAGTTGATTGTCAGATATGCATATTTATTGAGTATTGTCTGCATGTCAGTTACGTGAGCATTTTATTACCATAAATGAAGTTCATTGTGATAAATTACAATTACGGTTTGTTCATGATTAAAACTTAGCTATCTCCTGTTTGTGTATTATCAAGGTCCCGTAATCTTTGTCGCATTTACGTCGCAGTGGGGTAGGATCCCCAAGGAGTACCTGAATGGATTAGCCCTAGTATTATAACGAAAACCTAATCTGCTGCATTTAATCTCCAATCAACCACAATGCGATGTACTTAAAAGCGACAGGATTGTGGGGTCTAATAGTCAAACACTCTAAGAATTTATCTAAGTAGAAGTAACTGATAGAAAACGTAGCTCGAAACGAAAGTGCTACCCTTTTATATCAAACAATATGTGCCTGAAACATTGGTGCAATAAATCGTCTATGCAAACATTTCTTTTTACATGTTCGTTATGACAGCTATAAAAAAATCAGAGTGCCGGTAATTTAATCCAACCACTTTCATTATACCGTGGGCGTAATGCTGGCGCGCCTCGCTTTGCCCTCAATTTTACATTAAATCAATATTACGTTTACAAAATCTCACTTCGTCTACTAGTTCGTGAACGGCTGTTTATGAATTATGATTAAAATTGTTATCACAGCGATATCGTGTTATACTTGTTAGTTGAAAAAAACCTAGAGCGACGCTACCTGCGTTTCAGTGGAACTATTAATACGCCCCCGACGGACGTCAGCCGACTGCCGGCATTTTCGCACATATAAGTCGGACATTGTATAGGCGGAACATCAAACCGTATGCTCTAGACGAGCTTGAATATGAGTTCGGGTCTAACGTCAGTGAAAGCAAATTCATTGACGTTGCTGTTAAAAAAATTGATGGACAAACTGTGCGAGGAAAGTTTAGTGTAGTGTAAGGACAGCCGTGTGTGGGAGTGTATGGGGCGGTGAGAGGGGCAGGGCAGGCCGATGGTCGGAGTCGGGGCGCGTCACGGCGGAGGGCTGTGGGTCGGGCGCGAGGCGCGCGGGCCGCGCCTCGCCGCCGCCCGGCTTCGATCGCGAGCTCTACCAAGAGCTGAGCTTCCTCCCCGACGCCGAACTGCGTGAATGCCTCGGCGAGTACCCGGACTTCATCTACCACGTCGCGCGCGACAGGTTCGGGAGACTCTACTTCCGGGTCATCAGGACGTTGCTCCTAGACCGAGGTATGCAACGAAGCCCTTGGTCGCACCATCGCTAACCCTTAAGTGTTGCCCCCAGATCAGCGCCTTTATTTGGTCGTTCCTTTTGCGCAATGCCCGACCTTTCGTGCTTCACCACATTGTTTTCACGCTTAGTGTAAATACATGCTTAATTAGCCGCTTATCAAGGGCCGTTTTAAAACCTTGACCGACTCTCTTGTTGTCTCGGGATTGGCTAGAGAAGAGCAACGTTTAGTGTACCCTGTGACAGTAAAATGATTCATTAGTATATTCTCATGTGATAATTCATAAGATAGTACAGTTTGAGATGCTATTAGTTCCTTTGTCATTAATTCGGTACATATACGTGTTATGGCTATCGTTACATGACAATGGAGTTAAATAAGACGAGAACACGGGAATTGTGTTGACAAAAAGTGGGTTTCTGCATCGTGTGAGAGACAACCGTGAATACATCACAATCGATATCCGTTGTAATCTTGGAGTTAAGTAACAGTGCGGAAAAAAGTCACATCCACCACATTCAATGGTCTCATTGCCCTCTGTTCCCACACTTAGAAAGTAAACTAGTGGCTCATTCTCTAAATAATAAATATACTTCTCTTTAGATCATCTAATAAAGGTACATGTATACCTACCTACCTTAAACTGGTTCAACCTGGATAATAAATACTTAAATCTTTAGTTAGTAAATAATAAGTGTATTGTTAACGTACCTACTATTAGTCGTAGTTACAAAATAAATCTGTCACGAGTGCTTTGTCATCGCTTCCTCAAGTGCACATTGTTCATATTATGATAGTTTCAGCAGACGTTATCATTGATTTACCTATAGGTGACAGTTGCAAGCAATAGAAGACAAACGTGTGTCTGAATAATTGTTTTTATCAGTACTATTAAGTATGTACTCTTATGTTGTCGCTTTGGCTGGTACTCGTATTTTCCCACATGTATGTAGACAATTGAGTAAAACAGTTTGTTTTGCTCGCCCTCCGCTCAGCGGCGGCGGCGAGCGTCGCCTCGTTGCCGCACTAGTCGCCAACTTGATCGGTCGCCCCGCGCTAGTGTTTGTCGCTACGGAATCCACATTGTTTACCGATGAAACGCCTATCGTTCCATGAACTATCAAGTTTACTAATAATGTAATAACAGTGTCATGAGCTCGCTCCGTCGAACATTCTCAATGAATTCGTCTCGGTCCGATATCGATAAAACATTCCCTGGTTAGTATCATTAACTCCATATCGAGCAATTACGGACGATATGTAAATAATTTTGTGTTTATCATATCTTATCGTAGTTTGAAGCCGGCTAGCAAAGCGTAAAGGAATCGCCATTCTGTGTTTACGCTAGCGTGCGTTTCACTTACTCGCCGTTTTGGACAAAGTGTCGTGTTCTTTGAGATAGTTTTTGTTCGATTAAACTATTGAATCGAATGAAGGATTGTTTGATTTTATTGTTGAATTGTCTACTTCTATTGATAGTTCGTGCATTACAAATATTTTAACTGCGTTAACGAATAAAAAAATAACGTTGGTAAGTGAAATTTAATAAAAATAAGAACAATTTAGTCGGCCTACCAACAAAGATACAAAGCGTGTACACAAAACAAATTTCACAATATGATTTAATTATTTAATACAAGTAAATCGGTTAATAATAAGTTCTTACTGAAATTGTAAAGGCATTTCAGTCATCGACGATAATATTGCTCAAACGAGGCACCTAAAAAGCTGCAATATTGATTGGCAAAGTTAAAATATTCACGGATTTATTTATACTTATTTAATGGGGGCTATTTTTCTTTTGTTACCCACTTATTATAATCAAAATATTGTGTTCCCCAAATAAATAAGTTATCAAAATTATATTTTTTATCCACAGTTCTATGCAGCAACAGGGTGAGCCAAATGACAAAAACCTACAATGACATCGAAGCGGTAACACGGCTCTTAGAAGAAGTAAGTATCCATTGTTTCCACATCTTTTCATGATATCATTGTTATGTGCAGTTATGCGTACTTATTGAAGGTAAGTACTATCAGGTTTCTCTTTCACTGATTGATTGAGTTCAATAATTCAACAAGGTTTCAAAATATATGTTGGGAAATTGAAGCTAAGACCAGAAACTTTTCCTACGCCTTATCCTTTGAGATAACTCATTTGTCGGACATAATTCACGTATAGTCCAGTTGCCCGTTGGATGTCGCTTTCATCAAAATCGTCTGAATGCGACATAGCGACATAATCATAAACATGTCTACGTGTATTCACAATCTTCTAATACTAGCACTAGCATGTATTTGATATGAATTCGATAGTAATCCGTTGACGATATAAATATGAATAATTTGTTAGGTAGGTACTTATCCAAGTTTAAATTTGTAGATTTAGAATATTTTTTTCATACCGTCATCGCTGTTGATTACGAATGATACAAAAGATCATTTTGTAGAATGAGGGGATACTTACAGGTAATCAAGATCCCTGAGCAGACTACACCGCAAAACTATTCTTATTACATTCGAAACTTTTCGCCTCATTGGTTTGCATGGAGAAAAATGGATCCAATGCGGCTTTAGTGAAATTCTGAATTATGATCTGAATTATTGCAAGTATTGCAATGTACAGTTCGGAGCAGACGAAGCATCAAAAACACTACAGAAACTCTTACTCTTTTGGCTAAACAGTCGATATTTGAAAATAAAGGATTTAGTGACCGTTCTGCTGCTGACTGTATCTTATAATCCGGAAAATTAACCGTCACCCCCTAGGGTGCGAGTTATTTATTCAACACGCCGCTAGAGGCTACGGTTCGGCGAAATGGCGGCTCCCGTTCTTGTTATACTCTGAATACTGTCCGTAGATGAATAAATATTATTTTAGGTTAGCGTTTTTCGCCAACGCGTCGAATAAGTTTTTCGTCGAGATAAAAGTGCTTTTCATAGGATGTTCGGATATTCGAAAAAAATTGTATAACCATTTTACTTTGCATAAATAAGTATACTAAACATTATTAAAGTAACTTGAATCAAACGGAGAGATGATTGTTATTATTGGGACAGTAATTTAGTTGCAATTTATTAATCACGTTAACTTTATTACAATGAATTTGTATGGTTCAAAAGAATAACTTTCAAGTCCACAATTAAATTAAATATGGCTCTTAGAAAGCATGCAGTGATCCCTCTCCTTGCTCTGTTATGATACCAATTAAAAAAACTGTAGTGTCAAATTTCTATTTTGAAATGATACATTCACTGTGGGTATTTATGTACGTATCTCCTTGCACTTTCATTATGTACTTTCTATCTGGATAATGCCATAAAATGAAAAGAAACTTCAGACCTGCTGTTATATATATTTTTCTTTTTACATCAATAGAAAGAGAAGGATTTGGAGTTGACGGCCCGCATCGGCAAGGAGCTGCTCGCCGCCAACGGCCGACTGGAAGCACGGGTCACTTCTCTGGAGGGCGAGCTGAAAGGCGCCAGGGACCACATCACTCAGCTGAGGCACGACCTCATTGCCAAGACTGATTTACTACAGGTAACGCACCTGTTTCTTTTTTTTTGACGTGACATCGAGTTCCAGTCGATGTCACTAACGATGCCAATAATATTGTTCCTAATTACTATTTTTAACTAATTAACCATAAATGAAGAATAGTGCGAAATTTTTGACCTACCAAAACTTTGGGCTACATTTGCTGATGAATTATATTAGGTATAATAATACTTATGATACGTACCTAAGCTTTCCTTTTAAGTTAATACAGCTTACTTATCGGTTGTTCATTTATGTGAAAGTATCCTTTCAATCTGTAATGAATTAATAAAACCGGTATAGGCTGTAGTGTACTATTTATATATTTATATGTTTTTATTCAAGGAAAATGCTTCAACGCGTGGAATTCTACTCCCATCCATGACCATCTTCGATTATCGAAAATATCGAAACTTGGCTACCATGTAACTAGGTCATTTCAACAAACGAATAATGATTCTACGTTCCAGTTCCTACTGCTGATGTCATGCCAGCGACATAGTTTTATTGATGTAATTTTTGTGTATTTTCACACGCCTATAATAATTCTTGTACCTCGTCTGCCGTGCTTCTCAAATTCAGAGTTCTTAATTACTTCCGCGATAAACATCTCTTTGAATTTTTGCGTTCATCGACAAAGCGCTTCATTGTGGTACTGAGCCAGTGCCGTGAGTGGCGTTGTGTGTAATTAGGTACGTTGTTGCCTTACACTCGTTAAATACGATGAGAAGAAATCGATTGTGATTCCAACTAAAAACAGTTTCCAATTGCGTTGTTTGTAGGCTTATTCCTAGATAGTAAAACACCGAGTTGTAGTTATAAGACGGTAGAAAGCGATCGTGATGACGACATAAATAACTATATTGACGAGCATAAATAACGGGTCACTTCCCATACAAAGTTGTATGAAAACGGACTCGTTATTTTGGCTCGTCCGTGTATTACATCAAGTTTGTCAATATACAGAAGGTTTTTTATCTTATAGAATATTTTACTTAAGTTAGCTAGTATCAATGGTGGCCATTTTTTCAACATTCCTTTGCTAATTCTCACGATAAGATATGAAAAATAACAATAGCGTCAAAACATTAGAATTGAAACAATATACAAACGCTAACAATGACACGTAAAGGGTAACGACTTGGTGGGAAAGTGCGTATCTAGTATTTACGAGAGAACGGTAATGCCGAAAGAAATTCGGTGACCTACAAGTAATTCATGTGACTCCCTTCCTTGTTTTCACTTTAGATTATGATTTAAAATAAAACCCTATACGGTATAAAAATGTGGCAAGTTAAGTATAGATTTTAGCGATGGAATAGTAAATAATAGTATTTGATCTAATCTCCAATGATTTGAAGCTCCGAAAGTGATTAGTATCAATCACTAAAACAAGTCTGTTATGATTAAAAAAGTTTAGATAGGCATTTAATCGCGTTACTAGAAACTACCCAATATACTCGTAGCTAATTGCCTTTGGTAGATTAAGTTATCCTCTTATTCTCGACCATGTCAAGGGAGGTTAAAGATAAAGAATTCATAAGAATTGGAATCATTTTGTATTTACTACTTGAAAGGAAATGAAAGTATAATTTCTTTTGTTATACTATTCAATGAACAATAAAAGTGCAAGAATTACGAGAATCTCTGTAAAATTCATGTAACGTTCAATAAACATATTTTTTGCATCACTTTTTGCTCTCGTAATAGTTCCGTATGTGCTCGTAAATATTCAGTAGGTATATCTAATCGTGAGGGATATTTCTTTGCTGCAGTACAAGTTCTAATTTTTTGGTTTTTCTTTACACTAGAGTAAAAGAAGCGCCACATCGTTTATAATGGTTTTCCCTAAAGCCTTTAAGACTGTTCAAATGCTTAGCTTGACAATTAAACATGCTAAATGTACCACACCTTTGTCATCTTCAGCCTATATACGTCACTCTGCCAGGCTCAGGCCTTCTCTCAAGAAAGGGCTTGGATAGTTCCCACGCGGGTCTAGTGCGACAATTGCAAACAAATGAAATTATATTGCTTCTATTTTGACTGCTGAATATTTTGATTGATTTTGATTTTGTTGATAGGCGAATACTCGCTTATTTCTACAAAATTGTCGGGTCCGTGGCTTTTTTGGCCTTCAGACCCACCATATCCCTGGCACTACCCCTGGGGGTAGGGTGGGACTGAACCATACCACCACACCATTGAGAAATTAAAAAAAAAACGATGGAGCCCTACGCGGGGCTCCTGTTCCTGGGTGGTTAGCCCTTCGGCTATAAGGCATAGCACAATAACCTAACAACCTAACCTAACCTACCTAATACCCATAGCTTAAAGCACTACGGTGGTATGGTTCAGTCCCCATGGGTTGTGCGAGGGATATGGTGGGTCTTAACCCTTTTTTTGCTACAGCACACAGGTTCTCTGTGCAGTCGCGGTAACTAACTGGTCTTTTCCATTGCAGATACTGACAAATGATACAGAGGAGACCCTATCCCCGTCGGAGCAGGAGGCGGCTCAGGAAGCGGCTCTGCGCAAGCGCACCGGAGCACTGGAGCGCGAGAACCGGGCGCTCCGCGACGAGGCCGCGCGCCTCGCCGCCGGCGCCGACTGCGCCGAGCTGGCGGAGCGGCAACTACTACGGGACATCGCGCACCAACTTTGTAAGTCAACTGAGACTAGTTTCTAGAAGGCCATGTCGAGCCATTAAATAAGATTTTTGTCTATGTAAAACGTCTTGACTCAGCATCTGCATTGCCAACCACTGAACTCGGTTTTTGTCTTGATCTTGGTAGGTAGTTTTAGGTTACTTAGCGTACTTATAAATTGTAATTTTCGATTATATTCCTTATCTACAGATTATTTAAGTTTGTGCCAATTGCAGTATGTCAATAAAACCGATTGCTTTTATCACGTAATCAATATTTGAGTAGTAATGATAAAATTGATAAGTCTGTGCATTTGTGTTATGTTATAATTACTTTATAATATACCTACCTAAAAAGAAGCAATCAATCCGACTTGTACAAACAACGGTCAAGAAGTTTAACTATCGTTTATTGGCACAAATCGGTTTGTTTTTAATAACAAGTTGAATGACTTTTCGAGGTGGTACTATTTTTGTTATACTTTTTTCATGCAGATCTAAATTATATTTTGGCACCAAGGCACCAAGGAATACAAAAAGTATGGTTCGTATGTTTTGTGGTAATTTTAAGTTTACCTAAAAAGGAAGATTTAGGGCATTGCGGACCGCTACAAATCTGGGACGAGGAACAAAAACACTGATTTTTCTCTGTCATTGTTTGATTACAAACTTCCCAGACGATAGGATCTTACTGATATGAGATAACGCTAGTATTATATGTACGTCATTTCTCTGCTAAAGGTCGTCTGTGGTGTAGATAATATTTTAAGAACGAACAACACGAAGAAAGAAGATAAAAGGCATGGTGGCACAAGGTGGCCTTGCAGCGTGTTTTCTATAAGGTTTGCACCCTGTCAGACCATACTTGTTCCAACTTGCCTTAACTCATCGAGCAAAAAAGAAGCCGAAGACACCGAAAGATCAAGTTTGTTTGAAGAGTTAAGAAGTTTTTATTTTTACGCCATTAGATACATTTGTCATTGAGTCTCATCTTGTTTTATTGTTTGTTGAACGCGTAACATTTGTGATATCTTATCTAAAATGTAAGTTTAGATCTGGAAATAAACTGGATCATTCACACTATTATACTGTCACGAGCAATGACATGGTTACACGTGAAGTTAATTACGGTGCCGTGGGTTGTGTTGCCGTGACTTAACCCTCGCGATAATGTCGATTTATCGGTGTTTTGAGCCTACAAAATGGATAAATACTTATTATTTCACGTGACTTTAGGTACGTACTTCGTTATTTTGTGTGTTTGTGACAGTTTCAGATTAATGATTTTTACATAATGTTCTTTTGTAAAAGTTCAGGCCATATAATATGTATGTACTCCTAAATTTGAAATTCTAATTTCGTAACGTACCATCCATCTCACACTAATATTGTTCTATAAGCGAATGAGAGGGATGGTACGATATGAATTTCGAATTTTGAACTTGGTAGTGGAACCCCAGAATCGACCAATCCTATTGGTTGGAATCCACTTCTCGCCCGCTCCCCTCGCGGCCTCGTGATGTTATAATACGAGTAAAATTGATTGGTGGATTCTGCAAGCCTCCGTTCATAAAACTGAGACAATGAAAAAAAAACTAGGCTTTCTTCGTATTCTGTGGACTACGGGATATATCCCTCTAGAGCTTTAAATAGATAGATATCTTCAGACAAGAGCTCTAAATTTTACACGTAGAAAATTTGGCGCGAAGATCTAGTGCATGTGGCTTTTGCATAGTTGAAGTAGAGTTTCCTTTGTAACAGGAGTTGTTGTTATTGTTAGCAAGTGCGAACTCGGAGGCTGGTGTGCTGAGCACGGAGCTCTCCGAGGAGCGGCAGCGCTCGGCGGAGCTGCAACAGCAATTTGATTCTGTCAGTGCCCGACTCAGCACCACTGAACGAAGTCTACAGCAGGTTGGTAACACTTGGACTTCTGTTCTCCCACCAATAGACTACATGCGCCCTTACTAACTGGGTGAAATCTGAAATATTTTTTTACTCTAATACAATTTAATAATTTCCCAGCACGTTTTACCAATTTTTTATGTCTGATGCAAAAAAAACTGCTTCTTTCGTGATATCGTCATCATTTATGCCTGCGAATATGTATGAATGAATCGATGACAATACTAAACCATAGCATAATATAAAAGTCACGTGTTGATATCGTCGCAGAAGTCTTATAACTTTTGAATGAATAAAGTATAAGATAGGCCTTGAATAAAGCGGATTTTCCGATAAAAGTGCGGTTAGCAATATTAGATTATAGACCGCGTCTAGACGGCTAATGCGTAGTTTGTTTCGGCGTTATTAGCTGGCTAAACTTTCTTTTTTGTTTTGGTAGTTTTGATGTTGTTTTTATGGAAATATCCGAAAGTACGAAAAAAAATCAAGTTAACGTGCCGTAAAATAGCTTTAATTTTATACTAAAGTAACCAGAAAGAAATTCGAGTTACTTGTGAGTTGGTCGGACCGAACGAGTACTATAAATGAGGTCACATGTCAGGGCTATGAATAATATTCGCGTCACCTTGCCCACAGATAACTGCCGAACACGAGCACACGCTGCGAATATTAGAAATAACGAAAGAAAATCAAAATGCTCTCGCGGCGGAATTGGCAGATGCAAAGGTAAGTTACCAGTCATTTAGTCATTAACTTTATCCATCCGTTATATTTATCAGATGATAACACATGTATTTAACATTCATAACGCATTACCGGCCAGTGCAATCTTTGTTCTGCTGTTTGATTGTTATCGAGGGATTTTTATCTGTGATGTCACATTTGTTTATTCGACATCGAGAAAGTTCTGTAGCCATTCCACCCATGATATCCAAATATACTCTTAAACAGTCTTTTATGGGTAACTGGTACCTGCCGCTTGTTCTGTTCGGTCCCATACAGTTTAAGTATGATATTAAAACGAAGTGTGAGTGCGTTAATTGCTCATAATATTGAATTACCATAGGCGTGTCCTAGATAAGAGACAATGGCACTCCACCACAAGTGTGTTGCACTCAGGGAGCGGCCTTTCGTGTGGTTTTACGACGATCTGTATAATTATGAAATGGAATAGTGACTTTTTGCATTACGTTACATAGTCATAATTTTTTAAATAAAACTACGAAATAGCTACGAAATTAAAATGGATCCATTTGGATTATTTTTATGATTCATTGGAGAAGTATATTATCTGGACAATCTGCGTTTTGTAATATGTTATAAACACCAAAGTAAACAACTCGGCAGTATCTATCTATCATTTACAACGTTTTTAATCAGTAATCCCTAGGGTATCAACGATAGTTCTCAACGATCGACCGACGTGAAGATGTCTCAGTATAAAAATCATTGTTTTTTTTTGAAGTCGATTAAAATGTTAGTTTTTTTTTCTCGACACACGAAGCCGCTCGCCGCTTGTCGGTTAAGCGCGCGGTTGAGGCCTCAGCGCAATGTTTATACGCACCGAGTAGGTCGAGGGCACTGGCTTAAATCGTCGTTGGATTGTCACTAAACGTGATCGAACGTATCAGGAGCGGTACTGCGAGGTGGCGGCGCACCTGGCGGAGGCGCAGGAACAGTTGCGACAGCTGCGCAGGCGCGGTGAGCCGGCGCGCGGCCTCATGCCGAGCGTGGCCGCCGCCGCCGGCCTGCTGCCAGCCAGCCTGCACCGCGAGATGCACTCCTCCATATACTCCGAACTCAGCCTGGACTCCGGTATCGGGATCGGCCTTGGCGACCGCGATCCCATGCAACAGTTAGTAGATTTCACTAGTCTGGTTCTCACATGCGACGTATTCTAAGTTGTTGCCCGCACCTGGGTGAATATTCGAGCGTTCTGGACACTCGGGCCAGACATCATTGTCTCCCACGATTATTGCCACGATGGAAGAACTTTAAACAATCTAGTTCCAGCATTCTCTCAGCAATGCTGGAACTAGTTGATTATACTTTATTTTTACTAGTTCATTCTCTGTCTAAATGAAATAGATTAGTCGATAAGGGAACTAAAACAGATTGCCTTGTACCAGTTGTTTGATACAATCTTTCGCAAAATAACGCCAAAGCAAATTGGGAAGATTAGAACAATGAGCTGATCTCACCGCAGCTATAAGTAATTATTTATGTTTTTATTATAGCTCGAGCATGGCGAAAGTGTTCGAAACAGTGCAGTGTGCGTCGAGATGGTCGGGCGCGTCGCTGGCCGGCTCGGACCAGCCCGACGCGCCGCTACCTTCCTACCCGAGGCTAAAGCCGCTGTCCACAGACTCCTTCCTAGACGACACGTCTGACACAGACTCGGATGAACTCTATCCGTGAGTATAATACAAGCTTGACATATATATAAGGGATAACATTCTTGGGTGGACAGCTTACCAACAGGTAACCCACTTGCTAATATTTCTTCCTGGATGTAAAAAAGAACCACATTTTGAACTGAGATTTGAGATATACCAGAGATTATCGCAAGTGTGCGCCGCAATAACTTATTTAATTTACCGCTGCACTGACTGACATGTAAGAATTCCTGGAACAATTGTTTAATAATTGAATCCCTTTTCAATGGTTTGGGTTTATTGTCTAAGGCGCATCAGATTCATAATTTCCTAGGTATAAGATAATAGTAGAACGAGATGGTGAATGTCGTAGTGAAGACGCGATATTAGACAATAAGCCTTCTGGTTTGTTATTTCCAAGTGCAGCGTATGAGTTCTGATTACGATATTTATGATACAATCCGTTGGTGAATCCTATTGTATTAAAGAAATAAAATAATGGATAAGAGATCACGACTCGCATATCATTTTATTCGCAAATAAAAAAAATTAATGCAATAAAAGTGACATATCGATCACGTGAAGAAAGCTAGTTCATATTTACTTTATTTTAAATAATTGTTTGGGATGTGTTATTTACGCTGTCAACATCAATAATAGTAAACTACGTAAAAAACAGAAATTCTTTCTTCGTATTTTTAAAATATTTTGCCGCATTGTATAATGGTGTGCTCATTTCATTATTTGATTTGGCGCGTGTTGCCAAAATGTATGATATAAGCGCAGTTGGCTCGAAGCCTCTAACGCAAAATGAGGACGTGGTTAGTTTAGCAACAAATCTTCGGTGTCAACGTAAAAATTGGCAGTAACACAGAAATTAAATAATGAGCTTTTTTTCATAATATAATTATCTTTTTTCTGCGGAAGTTTTTTTACACGTCAGACTGTATGGCGAACTGCAAATAATTTAAAGAGCCGACTACACGTAGCTGCCAGTTATGCTAACGAAAGTTCCATAACAAAACATAAATAAATAGCCAATCTTAGAACTTAATTTGGGTCGAGGTAACCAAGAGCGTACGTGATGTTATTCATACATTTAGTTTTAGCCTCAGCGTTTTTAATCTATCACAACAGTGACTTTGTATCTTAATTCACTCGATAAGAATTAAAATAAGTAAACAATGAGTCCTTTTGAGTTTTGACTGATATGATATTATGATAACGGATCAGACCAAGGCGGAGAGGCTTATCCGAATAAAAATACTCTTTAATTCCTAACCAGCCTTGTCTATGGATATATTTTTGCTATATATATGTTTTTATAATAATCTGTGTTGAAATTTATCTGTAAAATCAAAACACGAAAATATTAATTTCTTATGAGACATCAATGTTGCCAACACGTCACTTGAACACTTTTGTCCAGTATGTAAATTTTAATTGTAAATTTTGTAATGAAGTGTTCAAAAATATGTGAAAACACACTTACGCGACTGACTAGGGCGTGCAGCGGGGAGTCGCCATGGTAACTTCCAGCTGCCTACCGTCACCTTACCGCTACGTACCGTGGCGTTCGCTCACTGCGGACCCTTGGCGACTGACAATACAGTCATGTTCATACATTTTTGAGCACTCGGACAGCGCCGATGTATCTGATGGCGATTGTACAAGCTTTTCTTGAGCACCACTTATTCTCATGAAGCTATTGGCACTGCCCTACGTGTGCTAGCGTCAGTTAAGTTTACTGCTGTTTGTAAGGAATATGAGTTTGATGTTTCGTTGTAGCGGCGGAACAGGGGAAGGCGTGCCGGGGGCGCCGGGCGCGGCCGAGCTGGCGGCGGCGCTGCGGCGCCTCACGCCGCAGGAGATCAACTCGCGCCGCGCCTCGCTCGCCGCCTCGCATCTGAGGCATCGACGCTCCACAGGTATGTCCATTATAGGCATCGCTCACGAAACACTACACAGGAAACTGCTACAGTACATTTTCTGTTTCTCAAAGAACTCTTCTAATGAAGATAAATTGTGTTATTAGTTCATGTCTATGGTCAGTATTTCTTCTTATACCGCGAGACGAACGTAGCCGCGTGACCTCAGTGAAAACGGTTCATACAAAATTGTAGCATATAGTGACGTCATCGCATGCGGAAATTTAAATGGTATATAATATGTATGGAGCGTGAAACTGTATCGGTTTTTTTAACACTGTCAGTGTTTAAATATTTCATCCTGTTTTAACCAAAACACACTACCTTTTTCTTCATTGTTTTCTTACCTTATATTTTATATCGCATAGTTTCCTGTTCTAATTTAGGCGCAGGTATTCTTAGCAAAGCCTTTACTTAAAAGTGTACAAGTCTTTGGCAGACTGGCTCATTTGAATCTATAAAAGCAGCCTTTTTTAATTCTGAAGTTGTCAATGCGATTCTTTGACATAACCCACATCTTTAAAATGAGAAAGAGAAGTATTGCCAGTAATCACATTTATTGTGAACCCTGATATAATACTATTAACCAACAGAGAGAGATCTGAGCGAGGAGAGTGCGGTGTGGGGCGCGGGCGCGGGCGGCGGGCTGACGCGCTTCGGGGCGCCGCACAAGCTGCAGATCGTCAAGCCTATGGAGGGCTCGCTCACGCTGCACACCTGGGCGCAGCTCGCCAAGCCTAATATGTCGGGTAAGACCGTTGATAACTAATTAAAAACTACATACTTACACATTTCAGCGTCAACCCGAACTAATTTCTGGCAGATTTTACGTTAACAAAACCGCGTTCACAAAAAGATAGTATAATTTGTTTCTACTATCTAGTCCAGAACCTCACGGTTCATTTCAAATTCTTTAGTCTATTTAATTAGCTTACCTTACTTCTGTTGAGGGCGCAATATTTGTTTAATTTTAATACGTGTGTGACTTATGTAAATAATATGGTGAATCCGTCGGTTCGGTCTTTAAAGTATAAGTCAAAAATGTTTCAGCTTTTTTCTTTCTTTAATTAGTTCTGAAACAAAACAGGACTTTGGACACGATAACAAATTATTTCCATTGATTAGCCACGCCACCGCGATTGATATAATTGACAACTGATAACGACCATCAATTTTATTAGGGTGAAATCTTATCCTTACCACTATTAACTATTGTAATCTATGAACATAATTATGACGAATCAAGTTTAAATTTAAAATAAAAAATGCTTTTGTTTTATCTAAAACACACCAGAGCAATTGTTTTGAATTACTGTTTGACTTTGAGGCAATGGTTTTTTTTCAAGATAATCGGATTTAAAATGTATTTTTCCTTCAATAGCTGTGCACTTAGGTACAAATCAAGCCTCAGCTGAACATACGTGCCTAAGCTACTGCTTACGTGCTTGCTTTATTATTATGCCTCTTGCGTCAAGAACCTTAAATCTAGACGAGGCGAACGGCTACCTCAAGCCAGGAATTTGTTGCCATAGGGTTCAAAATGGGACTAAAAATGACTATCCCCGGCTGCCCATTCTAAATCTACCTTGGTTTAAAATGTACTATTATTCCCCGCAGGCTTGCTAGCAGAACAAGAAGGCGTGGGCGTCCGCGGCGCACGGACTGCGCAGGCGCTGGGACTGCGCGTGTACCGGCTGTCGGACGTAGAGGAGGATGACGATATGCCGCGACTACCGCACTCCAGCCACGTCTATACCTTTACCAATAGGTAGGTCCACAGGCAAGGCTAGCATAACAGCGCGCGAAGTAGATTACCAGTCTTATTCTTACTGTTCGTACTAGAAAGAGACAGCTAGTCTATCTCGCGAGCTCTTGTACTAATCGTGCAGATATTCATAGTTAGTCCTAAATTGTGTGCGACCGAAACATGTTTTCTTGCCGAAACTGAAACCGAAACTTTTATAAATGTGATTAAAAGGTGAAATAAAATGCCAGCGACCCGTTTTTTTTTCAGATAAATGAATAATTAAACTTGTCGCTGAGCCAATATTCAAAAGCCCTACGTTTCACTTGTCGCGGATTGAAATTTCAACATTACCATAGTGATACTGGCTCTAAATTAAAATACTCCAAATAGGAAAAAAATAACATGAAAGTGCGATATTGTAAGTTTCGGCGCGGCCGAAACCAATAGGCCAAACCTTTGGACGAAACATGATTTTTAAGCTGAAACCGGCCAAATCCGGTCGAAACCGAAACCAAAATTTCGGTCGGACAACTCGTCCTGTAACCCCTTGTCAGAGTCATAGGGCAGAGCTCGCATTATTTTTCCCCTTTCCACAGAGCGCTGCCATGTTATTATGGAATCTCCTCTTTTTTTCTAATTCCTGGCGGGTGCCATTGCAATCCTTGCTTGGCTATATGATCAATTGTTTGATGAATAAATAAATAAATAAAAATAAAATCTGTTCTGAGTGTGCGCCCTATCCAGAGCCAGTTAGTCAACTAGTATTATGTTTGCAGCACGGTGCTCCACCCGAACGACGGCAGCCTGGCGACGAGCACGCGCGCGAGCAGCGTGTGCAGCAGCGGCATGAGCAGCCTCAGCTCCAGCGTGCTGGGCTCGGCGTGGAGCTCGCGCCGCACCTCGCGCCGCTCCTCGGCCGCCGTGTCCCCCGAGCGCTCGCGCCGCGACTCGCTCGTCGAGCGCCGCTTCACGCCCACGGCCACGCCCGCCAACAGCCCGCTGCTGGGCTCCCCTGACGCCTCGCCGCCCGCCACGCCCCGCCCAGGTCACTATTCCTCTAAACATTCTGTGTTATAATGGCTCGAAGGACTGTTACGACGACTACGAGGAGTTCAAATAAATATAATGAATATAATATTCATTCATTCGTTGCTACGAATTTATGATAGAATTATAAACAAATTATGATGACGGTACGGTAGTACAAATTAAGTACTGGACTAATAAGGATTTGATAATAAAGTTTCCGTTGTCGTATTTTTCTAACATTATATCATAGACTATTTCAATATGACGATTTAAAAAAAAAAAAAATCTATACACGTCGACTTCATACAGCAAGGTCTGGGTTTACATCGGCTGCTCCTCAGGGTCCCATACGCTCGATATTGAAAGTTTTATTTTCCGTCGTACAGGCGACGCTCCTCCGTCGCTCCACGCGTTGATCGCGAGCGGCACGTCCATCCTGCGGCGGCGCTACCTGACGTCCCCCGCGGCGGACGGCGCGCCCGCCCCGCTGGCGCTGCAGACGCCGGGCTCGCTGTACACCGGGCTCGTGCACCGCAGCCCCATGGAGCAGCTCACCTGCCTCAAGCGCACGCTGCGCTCGCCCGCCGCGCCGGCGCCCGAGCGGCCGCACGAGTCCGTGCTGGGCGTGCCGGCGCACCCCGGGCAGGGCGCGCTGGACGCCCCCGCGCCCGCGCCCGCCCCCGCGCTCGCGCCCGCGCCCGCCCCCGCGCGGCGCCCCCGCCCGCGCGCCCCGCGGCCCCGCACGGACCTGGGCACGGTGGCCGCGCCGCCCGCACCCGCGCCGCCGCCCGAGAGAAACTCGTCCCCGCTCGGCACGCTCAGCACGCTCCTGTTCGGGAGGAAAGGGGGCCTCCTATAATAGTGAAGCTCGCCGTGTTGGTACTCCGCTAGCGTCGCCGCGATTGACCGGCGAGCTCGTTCGCGAAAACTTTTGTACGTCTCGTGTGGGCGCTCCCGCGTGCCTTTTATAGTTGATTTTGTACGCGATCCACCCGCGATCGTAGCGATGTTCGTCCTCTTGATAGATGATGTTTTACGTTTTGATATCCTATTGTGTTATGATTGTGAATAATATTCGTTTTATTACGTTTTATTACATTTGACGTGTATTTTCGTAGCGAATTATTTATCTCTAGTGAGCGGCTCGCGTGCATTTATGTTACTGTCCACGAGATGGTTGTCGAGTTTAAGACGACTCTTCGTTAATTTTTAGGTAGTCTGAATTATTGAGTTTGGATAAAGGCATTTTTGTATATCTCTCATATTCTCTCTATGAAACATTCCTATGAGCTCAAGTGTTTGACACGCTGTGTTTAAAAGAGAGATTTGTCGCGAGGACCAGGCGTGCACTTTAAATAATGTATAAACGATTGAAAACCAAATTAGTATAAGGAGTCGAGAAAATTAAACGATAAAATTTAATACACACTTTGATAAATTATTTTGGGAGTTAACAGTTAACTCGATTTATTTCTAGTTTTTTCCTTGTTGACGCGTGATCCCGTCTAGAAAAGTGTATTATTCTATTGTGGTTGTGTTATTTATTTCATAGCAATTGTGAGACTTAACAATCTAGGTTTATGTAGGTGCTTTGTCTGGATGTAGTTATTTGAAGTGGTGTCACGCTTACTATTATTATTTTGTAAGGGTTAGATTATAAATCATAATGTATCATTGTAAATATGTAATCAAACTTCCATTTAAGTAGGAGAGTACAAATTATTTATGTTTTCTAATTCAAAACCTAGCAATACCATAGTAAATACTGTAATTATGAGTTTTTGTTTAGAATTTCACCGCAAACTTTTCGATTGTAAATAATTAAAAATTATTTATTTTCTCCGTGATGACGAGCTAACGGCGACGTCAATTCATTTAGCTGCTTTAATTAAATTTAATTAGTTAATAAAATTTGTTACTACTAACTTAGGGTCTGAGTAAAATAATGGTGCATGCCATAGCGTAAGTAGCATTCAATTCGTAAGAGTGGAGGTGAATCAGCAAAGTGATGGATGTAAATCAGTTGCAGAACTTAAACAGCTGTCTTCATTTGCCGGATTTGTTAAATGAATAATCAGTTATTATACTTTAGGTTCTGAAATTGGTGCTATATAGTTTAGTGTTATTGATTTGTTTGTTTTCAAATCAAATGTGATTAGTTGGTATTTCGTGGAATTATAATAATTTTCTAGTAACCAAATTGGTATTGGTATTATGTTTGTATGTGTCTGTTTGGCATCGTAACATCTGTAGCGAGATTAGTTAACGTTGTAAGGCTGTGAGGCGTCGAGTGCGAGAAGAATTTGGACGAGTCCCCGAATGCAAGCAAGAGCTATGAGCCTTAGGCACAAAATAACTGTAGAGTAAGGGCAACTTGTTGAGATTTGACATCAGAAAATTATAATGATTGTATTATAATTACAGGAATATAATTTATTCAAAGAAATTGAAAGCGCAGTTTCATTTAATTTTCCTTTAAACGATCTATTTGCGTCTAGCGTGAGTACGAATTGTGAAGGTAAGTACCAAAAAATTTGCGTAATGGCGCATAGGCACGGTCGAGTTGTTCACGTTTTTCAAAGCGCCTTCAACACAATTGGTGGTGACTGTACCGGCTTTAGAGTTTACACATTGTTAACGTTGCCTAAACATGATCAAATCGCGGGAAATGCTGATGCTGTACAGTCAGCGTCATATAGTTTGAAACATCCAAGTTTGCCAAATAGGTTGTTACACCATAGAAATAGTATGGCGTGTCAAACTTTTTGATCACCTCGGATGTTTCATACTATATGACGCTGACTGTACAATATGAATGCATCCGTTATGGGATGGTTTATGGCTATATGAACGAACCACTAACGCTTCGGTCTAGTGACATCTATATATCATGCTTCGCAACTGCAGTGACAAATTACGCTATCTAGTGGTCAGTGGAAGAACTTCATCTCCTAATTACTCGCTGTGACATCCCTCTCTTTATACCCAATGGTTTGTAGGACAGTCACAAGATGTCGCTAATTGTGCTCTACATAGTAATCACTTTTTAGTAAAACTTCATAAAAATATTTCAATACAAAATATTGTCCCATATTTTTCTGTTTCATTACAATAGTTTAAAATATTCAATAGAATTTAAATATCTAGGGAAAAAAACAGTGACAAGCTTAGTTTCCATAGTAACTGAAAGTTGACAACAGTTACAAAGGTTTTCCAAACGTAGCAATAACCCGTATTTTTACAGGAATTGTAAATAAAAAAATGACGGAACAAATAAAGTATATTGTGAAAGAAATAAACGCAAGTTTGGGGAGGAACTACGACTTGATAAAGTTCGACTCTTTGGACGAGAAACAGCTGCTCCAGTTACTCGTTGATTTGCTCGTTGTCTTCAATGCTGGGGAAAAGGTATTTGGTTTACTTACTTTATTCTAGGCCCACAGCGGACACATCCTCATAGTTTGTTATTTAATGTATTTTCAAAACATTCGTTTTACAATTTCATACCGTTTTTCTGTCTCTATCTCACTCGTGCATGTGTATGTATACATATAGATACCTATTATCATAACGTACTAGCCTAGCACTAAAGACCGACCGCCGGCAGGCGCACTACCCGCCCGCACCGCTCTCGGTCCCCTTTGTCGTCCTACCCTGCGCCCCTGTACCCGCGCGGGCGAAGACACAGTTAAGCGGTCGGTCTATAGTTTCTTCAGTTCCATTTGTCGATCTTAATATCGGTTCGTGCTTACCCAATTCTAGTAGGTACCTATCGAACGTGATTTTGGGCCAAACAGTCAGAGTGCAGCGCTCTCCTCAGTGGCACAGTATATATATATAAGCTAAAGCAGTAAGGAACCTACGAACAAATCGGTTGAAACGAAACACGCACACAGGCGCGCGCTTTACACGGCCCCTAAGCGGACCTCGTTCATTCCGCTCAGGCTCAGGTCCCCTTAGGGGCCGTGTAAAGCGCGCGCCTGTGTGCGTGTTTCGTTTCAACCGATTTGTTCGTAGTTAGGTTCCTTACTGCTTTAGCTTATATATATACTGTGTCAGTGGTGTGGGTACCTACCTTTTTTTTTAATCTACGAAATTTACCGCCTTTTAGCGCAGCATAGGCGCCTTGTTTTTTTAGGCCGCGTGATATATCTAAATATTTTATTATTAGTTCTGTGTGCGAAATGCACTAAAGTTTCTAATAAATTGATAAGGTCTTTGTAACGTTTTCATGGACGATTTTTTAAAGCACACCACGCGAGTGATTAAACTTATTATCAATTTGAAATAGAGTAGGTAGGTAGGTTTGTAGGTAGCAAATTATTGGTCTAATTATCTTGACAATTAGCTGTAGTTTTGTAGCAATATACGGATCTTAATGAGGGTATCTCCGTTGAATGTGAATCGAAGATCGGGCCACAGGAAGTCTCAAGTAAGCCAAGTCTTAAGAAGTTTGGTGTTGCAAAGGATGTGGTGTTCCGTAGTTAGTTTAAATGTCGAGTGTTCTGCTTCCTGAGCTTAGCTTTGGGGCTGCCTTTAACAAAATTCGAGGTTTACAATACGACTTTCTCCCTTCCATCCATCCATGCATTTAAGGGTTGGACTCTTGTCGGTGGAGTAATTGCCACATCGCCCTTTCTCGCGCCAGTCTTTTGACCTCTCGCTTAGACAATAGAAATTAAACGAGGGTGCCACTTCAAAATTGACAAATTATTGACGTTAAGGTGCTTGATCAAAGCAAACATTTTACGAGAAAATGTTTAGCTTCTTTTTCATTCATTTTCTGTTTTTTGGTGTCAGAGTTTGTTTTTCCTCTTAATTTCGTACCTATTAAGTTGTTAAAGATCACGCTCATAATAAGATTCTTCCCGGTTCGTAATGATAATAAAATAACGAAAGCTACACACCTGTATTATAGCTAAAAATCGTCATGCGGAAAGGGCCTTAGAAATTACCTCGATTCACCATATTCAATCGAAAAACGAAGGAAACGAAAAAACCGAGCCGTCTCCGCGTTGAATAGTGAGTCCAGCGTATTATTGCCTCTTTGAGGTAGATTGAATGATAGAACATCCAAATTAGGACTATTGATACATCTTTGGGTATTCGGCTTTTACGGTATTGGTTACTAAACCAACAAGTTCAATAACCAAAGGTCGTGCGGTCGTTTGAATGGGTCAAATGCCTACATAACCTCTTAACTAGCTACAACCAATATTATCTACTTAATTAGTGAACCTTTGTTACCCGTTTAATAATAGCCAATATAAACCAATCTCTGAAGAACCAATTGATAAATCTTTAATCTTGATGTCTAAGAAATAGGTTTGTTAAACTTTAACTTATTCTAGGCTGGCACCACATTTACAATGTATACTGGTATTCCTAGTGTCCTATTTGTTGCCAGCAGGTGACCCATTTGCTCATTTAGCTAGCCATCGTATCTAAAAAAAAACGAATTGAACACCTCAAAAATATGTTAGGTTAAGTTATCTAGGTATTTTTTTTATTTGATCTCTGTACATCAGGATTTCCCAAACCACGGGTCGCGACCCACTGGTGGGTCGCGAGCGAATATTAAGTGGGCCCTGCCTGTAGAACGACACACAAAACGACTGAGCCCAAGAGCCTGGTATGTCAACAAAAACAAGTGAAGAACTAATTGATTTATCAAAATATTCGTCACTAAAAAATTGTTTCAATCGTAAGCAATTAACAAAATTCTGGCTCTCGGTTGCTGGTAACTATCCATGCCTATTTGATGAAGCTATGAAAGTCCTCCTCCCTTTTACTACCTTATACGGGTACAGTGTACATCGTTAAATATTTTAGAAACATTTATTTCTGTACTATTGTTAATTTATGTAATTTTGTAAAGCGCCTAGCGTAATTTAGTTTACTTTGGGAGGTCAAGTTTGGCACAAGGTTGACTTTATGTAACTCAATTTATTATACCATGTTGGCATAGGCCCCGTCCCATCCTTTTATTGTCAGTGCTCCAAATACATATGCTTCTGGTGGAAGCCTTCAGCAATATTAAGTAACATTCCTGCCTGTGACAGCGGGTAATATGTACCTACCTGATCCTACCGATTTAGTAGTAGTGGTAGTAAGTAGGTAATACCTGCATAAACTAGACGTTATTTTTCAATTTAGTTGATTTAATTCTTAATTACGTTAAACAGACTGTTATTCTAAATGACAAATTATGTAAAAGTGACGACTTCGACTGTGTTAAGTTTCATGCATAATAAAGTATTTCTTGCTGCAAAGCCACTTGTTTTTAAGCATTTGGAGAACTCGCCAAAGATCAGTGTGTTAAATCGTTTTTTACCTTATAACTGAATGAATTTAAAATAAAAATAAATGTTTGTTATTCAGTTGGACGTCCGCGAGGATGACCCCGAGACCGTGTCTGTCCGATTGCTGGAGATGCTGGGCAGCGTGAAGTACCGCCCTCCCGCGGGTGAAGATCCACCACGGTTCCGTGCACGGCTGCTCGCTGGCGACGCTGGAACTGTCCAACACGTGCTGCATTGGCTACTAACTAACAAGGAACAGGTCAAGAACACAGCCTACCTTGCTAAGTAAGACTTATTGTTGCTACCTAGTTACGTTCTCTGCGAAGCCTCGGCCCTAAGGAACGCGTTACATTGGTTGCTTTAGGAACAGGAACAACAAGGCTTGGGTTAAGTCACAAATACTGGTATTTATCTACCGTGTATGCACGCATAGTGTCACGTATATAACAGTGTCTACTTACAAAATTCTTTTAAAATTATGGTTTTCGTGACACCAGTGTTGAGCTGTAACATATAGCTAACCTTGAGTTGCTCTCACTTTAATCGTGACACTTTAATTAATTACACATGTAGTAATGAGCTCAAAAACGGGAGGGGCGACAGATCTATTTTTTCCTCTTTTTAATTATAGAAAGTGTTTTACATAGATTTCAACTAGGGCGTTGCGCGTTTAGTCGTCAAATAAAACATTCTTTTATTCAAATATTTACATACCTACCTGTATTCCTCCTTATTCTGTCTGGGACGGTGAGTCTGTGTGATTTAACTATAGCTTGCAGGGTATAAATGGACCAAACATTATCTTAAATTGTAATCGCTCGCAGCTTAGTTGTTGGTTTCCCGGAAGAGACCCCCGTGAAACTCGCTGGTGTAAAATCTTGCGCGGTACCAATCGGAACTTCAGGCGTTATTGAACACTTACTAGTATTAAACCAGTTAATACGGTTTAAAACGAAGCTCAAGTAGACGGAAAGATACCTACTGCTCGAGAATATTTTTTTATTATTCTAGTAAGTAGGTACCTTGTCACGTTGTGATGGGAGAAGGAAGGAAACTCAGGAAATGGTGGACGGAGGAGTGAAGGCACCTACAACAATGGTACGTGGTTATAACACTGTTATAAAAGGATTAGCGGATTAGGGGAAGGTAAATAGTTTACTTACGAAATGTGCCTTTGAAAATAATGAAGATATCACAATAGGATGGTCACAGTGTCCTTTAGATATATTATTATTACTTAATAGTTAGTGGTCAATCACAGTTCAGCATAATATACCAGATAGTAAGATAAGCACTAGGTTTATAATATCCTAGCACATTAAGATGGCTTTGTGAAAATCTTGCGGTATAATTTTGTATGTGAGCACTTATTGATTTTACCAGATCTCGTTTGGCAATGACATAGTTATAAAGGTCGAACAAGACAATCGATATGAATATTAAATTTTGAATTTGGAATAGGCTTTGATCTAAAGAAGTAAGATTGAAAACAGGTTGAAGAACCTAAACCTACTCGCCCTAGTCATTCGTAAGTATTTTCCTATTGCTCAAAAGTCAAACTTTGCGTATGAATTGGTTTTTCTTTGTTCTCTCAGGAACGGAATGAAAACTACGCTAAATATGAAATATCGGAATACACAGCTCGGAAACAGTGAACCATCTGTAAACACTGATATTCATTTGCGTAAATTCATATACCTATTATTATTGTTATTTTGTATATTTATTTCGATTCTCTAAGCTAGGTTTTTACAATCTATATATATAATACGCGAGGTCAATTTTTGTACAAGCCATCAGATCTACAGTTATGGTCTGATTTTGATAAATTATATGTCATTAGATTCGTCTCATGCTGGAGAGTTGCAAACTGCTCTTCGTTTTTAGATTTTTTTACGAAAAACTACTAAAAAATGAATTTTAATGAACTACTGTGCGCTACCCGACCAGCCAGCATAATGTGGCCCGTGTCATGTGTTTTGACGTGAGATGACACAATAAAAATAACATGTATTGGACTGAAACATGTTGTAAGTTGTTCGGCATGAGAAAATATCTGTTTTGAGTCGACCAGATTTTATCCGCAACACTTACGTATTAAGGTAATTATACAAAATACAAAAAATATTTTACGATTTCTTTGTTTACAATGAATGACTTGCGTCAACTTTTAATTTCTTTTTTATTGGGCTCTATTATGTCAAAATTGATTTGCCATGTTTGTTTATTTCAAAAAGTATTTAATGCTTCAATCAAAGTTTGATATACAAATACAGGAGGTTCTAATAATAACATGGACTTGGGGACCTGGATCGAAAACGAAATGGAAATGGCATACAGCAATTAGGTATCTTAGTCACGAATGAGAAAAAAAAGTTGCAGCGGGGGCGAAGCCCCGGGCAACAGCTAGTATTTATATAAAAGTAATAAAACAATATAAAAACATTATTCGTTTTAAAAAAAAATTACATAGTTAAGGGCTTAATCCGTCAAGCGTCCAAGCGACTACAGTAGTCCCTAACTTTTTCGGGCTTTTTTTTTAGGGACTGCATAATGCAGCCTAATTGAATATACCTAATCAACATAAATTTAAAACAGACACTTTGTCGTGAAAAACTAATATAAGTACAAGCAACCGTAATTCCTGGTGAAAGAGCAATATTACGCATTCAGCAACAACTCTGACACTAGGTACTCCGCACTCCGGATAAAAGACATCTTGATTTATTATTCTAACAAATTACATTACCTATCTACTTTCTTAGTGTGGAGCAAGTTAGAGCTATTTATAAATGTAATTACTCGGGACAACTAGATTACCTTAAGATTAAGAACAAGCCAAACGTACCAACTAGAAACACTAAGCACAAGGTAATCGTGAAAGCAGTCTTGCCCAAATTGTAAGTTTAACTTTAGTAAGGGATCATTGACAAGGGTCCAGTAATTTAAAACAGTACAAGCTCAACCCTTTTGCTTTGATTTATCCAAGTCGTCTAAAGTTGGAAGAGTTAAATTTTACTAAAAGACATCTTGGACGTGTCGAATATTGTCGAAGTTAGAAACTACCTAGTTACTATTTTATATTAGTACCTAAAATAAAGGGGTACCTAAACTTTTTTTCGTGTGATTGTTTGTTTGTACTTTGTATGATCTGAAGTTTCAGAGATTAACTCCTACATGGAACACACATACATATGAATAAACGAATTTACAAAGTTTACCTTTTTTTTAGGTTTCCGTACCTCTAAAGGAAAAAAAGGAACCACTTAATATAAGATCACTTTGTTGTCCGTACGCTTGTCTGTCCGTCAAGACCCTTATTCTCAAGAACGCGTAGAGGCTTATTATATAAAGTTGAAATTTTTAAGTTAAAATCAAATACTGAGGTCGAGCTGTGAAAAATATCATCCTTCTAAGTTTACGAAACCAAAATATTATAGTCAATAGAAAAGGTGTTTTCATATAAATTGCCGTGGAATACAAACCTTTGGGTACATCCGGTTGTCCTAGAAACTTTAAAGATTTGGTACAAAGGTAGCTGTTAAATAGGTATAGCACCAACGTTGAAATAAATCTGAATATCTTAAAATGTTAAGTTTCAGTCAATAACCAGTATAACATGACCCCTTATTGGTTCGGAGCAGGGCTCTGCTAACACTGGATTCGTAGATATTGCTGTTATTCAACTGCTTGCTGAATTACTTAGGATTTATACGAAACCCTCGGTGCGCGAGTCCGGCTCGCACTTGGCCGGTTTTTATAACCTATTTGTTATATGACATGAATACGTAAGTATTTTCAGGATTTCAGGCCTCGTTGCATTCCGATATTTCTTTCTCATAGAAGTAGCCGCAATGGAGAATAGAGGTTAAATATTCACGCAAAAAAACCATGCATTGCGGATTTAGGTTCTGTCCGCACTGCGATTTACGCGGGAATAAAAATCGCGCGGTTAAATATCGCAGTGCGGACGAGGCTTGAACCTATGGGTAGTTAGTGTGCAAACATTGCAAAGGTCGCCTTGTTTGTCGCACGTTCAGCACTTGCCGCGCCGCGCCGCTTCAACAGGCCTCCATAAGAGTCGTAACTCTGAACGGCGTAATTACGAACACGTAATACAGTAATACATCAGAAGTAATTAAGAAAATTAGACTGAGATCAAGGTGTGGTTATCGTTTTTCCTTTTGGGGTTCGGAACTCTAGAACCCCAAAAACAAATAACTAACTGAAATCTGCGTTGATGCTTTAGGTGCCAGAGAAATGAATCAAAATAAGTAAAATGTGTTATGTACTGTTTGAAGGCAATACCTCAGCAACGAGCTTGCCCAAGCTCAGTCATCGCATCACAATGTTTGTGAAGAGGCAGGAGTGAACCTAGCCTACACTCGTCTATTGAGTTTGCCGAAGTCGTCTTCGAGTAATCAGAGAATATACATAGAAAAATAATATTCCGACGAATTGCGGATCTCCTCTTTTTTAGAACGCGGTTAAAAATAAGACAGTTGAATTCGCCAGAAAAGTAAACCAAAGAGTTATCTTATCTTAGTCTCAGTTAAATTCATTTGTCACAAACATAAAGCGAACATCGCTTTCGCACGTTACTACAACGTAAATAGTACCTTACTCATATTCGCTGCAATACATGGCTACGCGCTGCGCTTTTAACTGATGACAGCATTTTTCCACAATTTTCACTTTGTAGCGAAAACTGCCTATGAACAAAGAACCCAACTGGCAGGTTTTTGGCACGGAATGTGTTAAAAAGGATTTTAAGTCTCAATGCCTGTTGTACAGCAACGCGTTCTTCCCACGGGTTCTTCAAAAATCTCTCAATGAGCCGAACCCTTGTCTTGCCAGAGGCCTAATTCTAGCCTTTTCTTGCCCACATCAATGTTTTTTGTGTCCATTATCTGGTTGGAAATTGAGAATGTGACAGCCATTCAACCTGTCTGCCGGTTAGCCTGCTTTGTTTAGATATCTTGCAACGTTAACGAGGGCTTGCCAGTTATTATTTAATCATGGCGCATCTAGAATTTCATCGCTCCAGGCGGTCGCCCATAGGTACAACGGCACTGACTATTTATAAACTCATTCAATTACCTAACAGCTATTGAGTATTTTACCTTCATAGTTGGGTATAATCAAGATTCATTCATACAAATTCAAAGGTGAATTTCTTGAGTTGAAATTATTAAACGTAGCTATAAGTAGTTAACATTAAAAAATTATAATCGTCATCCTTTTTTTAAGTTTGTTAATAAGTTCTAGACAACTTCTTACTCTTTTTTATAAAAGGGACTTTTGTTGATTTTCTCTAGCTGTTTGTGCCTCTAGCTACTTAACAGAAGTCTGTTGCTGATTGTATAACAATATTTCAGATATTTAAAGATCCCGGATATTCCGACCGATGTTGCTCGAAATAACACCGTTCAAGATTTGCTCGATTTGTATCAGAATCTGATAGATGAATTCAAGGAGGTCCACAAACGGACTCGTATGCTGCAAAAGGAGAATGCTTCGGAAATAATTAATGATATCAAGGAGATGGCCGTTGAGCGAGATATAGGTAGCAAACTTAGTACATGTAATCTGCAAGACATGTAGAGTATATTTTAAATTTTACATATTATTTATAGTTTTTTTATAAAGAACAAGCAAGTCACCGGATTGTGAACGATTTTGAACACCGTCACGCTCGCTAGTTAATTTGCAATGCCAACCCGAAGGATTCGAACGTATTCCCATGCCAATCCTATAGTTAAGAATTTATCTCTTCTTCGTGAAGTTCAATGTTTTCCGGAAAGGAGTGTAGTTTGGATGCATTAAGACAGTCTAGGGATTGTTTACTCTTAGTTTACTGTAGCGGATATATTGTTAAAGTTTTATCGCCGAAACTACCCTGATAATACGTTTTATGTTATCCAGAATATAATGTAAATTCGATTTTTCAGTCATAAAACGACTAGAGAACGTGCAAGTTAATCTTTCTGACATGAGTAACAAGGAGGAGTTAATGAACGTGAGCAAGTCTCTGAGGATTCAACAGGAAATGACGAAGACTCTGGAGCACCAGGTAAGTGGCACTTAAAGGATGTCGGGGCGTCGCTTTAATGCGTAAGGTGACAAGATAAGTCTGTTAAATTTGATATAATTTTTGGCTTGTACTCGTTAGTACTAATATCGCATAGTCACTCCACTTAAAATAAATTACATTTTAATGTTTCACTTCGCAACGACAGTATCAATAGAAACAAGATTTTGACTTTGAATTTCAATGAAGTACACCTACACTTTATTTTATTAGTATGGAACACAGCAGTCTCAGCTGAAGACCGCTTCCGACCAGTTGAAGAGATACCTGAATGTGATACACGGCCAGAGCGCGACCCCCAAGACTGTTGGGGACGTTATTAAGCATTTACACGAGGAGATACAGGTAACACTACAAGCCTTAAGTACCTACTTATTGTTTTTTTTATTTTATGTTTTCATTAGTATTACAATATTTAGACATACTTGATGCAAGACTTAGATAGTAAATAGGTGCAGACGAATCGAGGAAAGAAGGAAACAAAATAATGTAAGTACTAAATTCACGAATACGATCACGATGGGGATACACCGTCCGTCCGTATTGCCAGTTATTGGCAGAGTGCAAAGCGGGTGGAGGGGGTAGCCTAAACGATCACAGCGCTCGCTATGGCTAAAATTGTCATTTTTGTCGCTGACTTGAGCTGTCAAATCCATATTGCAGTAAACATTTTCTAATCGTTTTTGAGATAAAAATATGGTCCTGGTAAGATGTGTTGTTGTGAATTGTAATAACACCAAGAAGAATAGCGACTGTAAATTTTACCAATTTCCAAGACCATGGTGGAAACGAGACCAAAGAAATAGGTGGATATTTGCCGTAAGAAAAAAAAAGTAAGTTACCTAACCTCTAAAATTTCACTGAAAACAACAATTTTAATATTATTGGCAATAATGTTACTGACTATCATTGTCCAAAATTGTGTAATATAGTAAAATAACGCAAGATTTCATTAATATTTTTCACAATATTTACTTATTTCTTGTTTGACAGCGGTGACAATATTGTCCATAATGGCCGCCTGTCACGTGGCGCTGTCGTCGCGCACGGTCCCAATAGCTATACATTTACAGGTGCCCTTTCGTACTCGCTTCGTGTTCAATGCATTTTTATTATATACTAACAATGAAAATACATGGCATCAGTGCATCAGGTAAGCTCCTAGTACATTCCTTTTTACATCTATATATTAATCTGATTATAGTTTTAAGCTCTTTTTCAGGTAGTTGTCTGAGGAGTCGCTTGACCGGCGCCTGCGTTTACACTTGACTTGATGGCAAATACTGTCACGGTGGATGGCGTTGCGTTAGTTTGATAAAAGCTAGCTAACTTTAGTACTTAGAACTTAATACGCACGTATTTATTGTTCAAATTACAATGATTCACGTTTACCTATTCAATTAACACTAAACTATTACTCGGAAGCAAAGAAACCGGGTCACTTTTCGTAGATAGTTGAATGAAAAGTGGGCCGGTTCCTCGCTCCCGACTATATATTTATACTACAAAAGAGCAGAGTCACGATGCAAATCGGAAATAAATCGTACATCGGAGTTATTTCCATTCCAGTTGAGCACTGGTATTAAAATGATTTGCATGACCTAGTTCTACGGTGAAGCTTTTTTTTTGTAGGCGCTTCATTTTATCTATACCGTTAATTAAATTTCTCCCATACTTATGTTATAGTTGAACAGTTATCTCGTTAAAGAGAAATTGCCCCAGGAAGCTGCGCATTTACAAAAGGAATTGAATATAATGCAGACTATTGCCATGGAGCAGCACCCGACTAGATCGGACTTGATGACCGTTCAGGACAAGGTAATAAACACTAACATACACAGAATTTGTGGAAAATTATTCAGATAGAATTGAGGAGAATGCAAAGTTTCCACTGTACACAAACCTTCTAGACGAATACGGCCGTCAAATATTGTTTACTATCCTTTATTTTTTCTATTACTTTTTGATTTTCATTGCAAAATACTAAGTAGTAAAATGTACAAAATCAACTTCTATGGCGTTGCTCCTCAACTATTGGGCAAAAAGTATTACGGGTAGTGCAATAGGACACCAATTTTGACGATAGCTCCTTATTTTTTTTAATACATACATACATACATATAAATCACGTCTTTATCCCTTACAGGGTAGACAGAGCCTAATGTAACAAGACCTAAAGGCCACGTTTTGCATGATTGTGGGCGTATAGGTAGAAAGGGGAATCAAAATAGTGATGGGTTGCTAGCCGCATCGCCTATAACATTATTCCTAAGATTTTCGCCCATACCCTCGATGGGGTTTTACCATCTGCGCGGGAAGAGAAGCGACTGGTGCATTTTATATTTTTTTATTACTCCCACACTAGCATGGAAGGAACATGGTTTTTTTTAACTGTTTTAAATACAATGTAGAGGCTTAACAAAGCACTAACATTATGCAAATGGAAATATCCCAGACATAATAATGTAATGGAAATTTGGTTAAGCTGATGCAAAACAAACTCTAGCTGACGCCACTCTGTAAAAAATAACAAATGCTAAAAGTATTTTACGTGCTCCTAGCTTAGTCTTGATTCCTTGATGCATAATAAAAAGTTCAGCCGAAGGCTAAAGATGTAGATGCGGCTTAACTACGTGTACTTACCTCATATTTTTGCTAACCAACTTCATGCAGTATTGTTAACTGTGCCAAACTGAACTTATGGTAATTTACCACTGATGTAGAAGGTTGTATTCGAGTTTAGAGCAACATGATTTGCAAGTCTTGTAAGCTCTAGCAAACAAAGCCCCTAAAAATTATAGAATTATTTGATCATAATTCACTAACCGACTTTTAGGACTGACCCTTGTGATTAACCCCTATCTCTCCTAATGGAAAGTGTAGACGAAGCTGACGGTGTAACTCACTGATTCAGTAACAGCCTATTGACTCTGGCCTTGAAGCGCCCTAGGTTGTATCTAACCGGAAATACAGGCGATGGGAGCAAATTCCACTTCTTGATAGTTCGAATTAGACAAAGTTTTGGTTTTCAGTTGGTTTCGTCGAAGATTGTGAACTGTATACTGCGAACATCAAATGAAAAGACGATTTTTATTATTATTGTATTATTTTTCAAGATAGCGATAGTGAACAGTGAGATGGAGCAGTTGGTGCAGCGTCGGCTGGCGGCTGCGGGCCCGCAGGAAGACAAGCTGGCCCCGTTCCGTCAGCAGGCGGCAGTCATCCGGCGCAATAAGGAGGCCAGCGCCGCACGCGCAGGCGAGCTAGCCGCCACCCTTCGTGAACACGAAGCCACGCTCGCTGATCTACAGTCGCAGGTGATGTAGACATGTTCGTTATATAACTGCGAGTTGGAGTAGCTAGTGCAGTGTCCTCGAAGGAGATAAGCTGGCCCTGTTCCGTCAGCAGGCTGGAGTGATCTGCCGCGTAAGGGAGTCCAGCGCTGAGCGACCGGGGACTATTTAGTAGTCCATAGATCCAAAGCATATCGCTATTCTAAATTTGTTAGTCTATCCTACCGTCTTAATTTAAAAGGACGCATGTCCAAAAAACGTTTTTTTTTTACATTTTTGCACATGCGTCCTTTTGAATTAGGACGGCAGTATAGCCAACTAAAAAGTGCGCTTCTACTTTCGCTGTTATGTTTAAAAGCGCTTTATCGGCAGTTTTACTTGCCTACAGCTGAGACGCTGGGTAGGGATTAAAAACAAATAATTAGCGTTGTTTATTGAGAGGGAGTGAATACATTTCTCTACATAAATGTAAGCCACCCTCGACTAGTTTCATCCCCATTAATTATTCAACTCATCACCTACAAATGGTTTAATTCCTCACATTTTCCTTTATTCTACTACCTAAATAGGATTAGGCATTCCGTGAAAAGTATCGAGTATTTTTCAATTCCCTGAATTACGAGAATCCATTATTATCACAGTAGATGTGGTCTAAAAATAGTCTTTTTTTTAATAGAATAATTGTTAATTGTCACCTTGCTCGTTTTGTTTGTAGATTTATTTGATTAAGCCTTGTGGAGTAATTCCATAAGATTTCTTAAGAAGACTAAATACAATAGGGCGTTCGAAGTTAATGAAAATAACTCCGTTGCTAAGTAAATTATTACAGAATTATAAATCCACAAAGTAAGTCGATAAATAATCGTTTTGCGGGAGTTTTACAATGGAAAAAAGTAAGATTTGAAGGTTAGTTATAATGCTTTGTGTATTTTGCTTATTAGCGTAGATGTTCATTTCTTATTCTCACAGCTAGAGCGAGAAAACTGGTAAGACCGATTTTCATAAGCGATCTTTCTCAATATAAATAATAGCACCTAATAGCCTCAAATTGAGCACGTACCTATACTGATTGGTGTTCCAGAGATACTTAATTGAAATTTATAGTCTATCTTGGAGGTCAATATTTATACGTAGATATTGGAGCGCTTCAATGAACGGGGAATATATTTTTCCCAATTTCCAATAATCGGTCATTATGTCGACGATCTGACAGATTCAACTAAGATAATACTCGAGCTGCCGTCGAGAGCGACGTCTTCGTTATCCAATCAATATCTCATTAGGGTCAGTTTTTGCAACTTTAACCATCTCCCCAACAAAATTACGCACCTACAAACATTAAAAAGAATGCCGTCAAATTAGCTGTTAAATTCATATTGAGTACGAGTAGGTATATCTAATAATTTCGTTTGTCATTCAGGTTCGACATCTCCTCGGGGACACCGTTCTTAGAGGTGAGGAATTGAAGAAATACGTCAATTCATTACGTACAAAGAGTACCGTGTACAAGAGGCAGCGAGCCAATCTTTCAACGTTCAAGGTAAGCATTGCAGTGCCTCTGTGGATTTCCAGATGAGCTTCCTGAACGTTCTGAATACTTTAATTAGAACTTGATGTGAAATATTTAAAAGAGCTTTTAGCTAGTTCAAGTATTTGACACAAACGTCTTTACATGGTTCGAGTAATTAATGTGGGATAAAATTGGTAGCACTACTAGGGGCATGTACCGGCAACAAACGACAAAAAATATTCACAATACTTACAATACTTAAACGCTTTGATGTAGGTGGAAGCGGGTATCCTGACACGCACGCTACACATTTTAAGCGCAGCTGATCCTACTGTGGAATTGGCTTTGGTAAATCACAAAAAACTGAAGATTGAAGACGATGAAGCATCTGAAAAGGATCTTAAATCTACTGAATTGGCTAAAAAGTCTTTACATGACTTGTCGCAGGTAAAATTATATACTTTCGCCTGATATATTTTTGCTAAAAGTGTTTCCTAAGCGTTAATACACATTGTTGATTTCAGTTGGTAGCTCAAACAGCCCAAAAGTTGTCCCAAGTGCGTCTAGAAATACAGCCGCTGGCAGATAAAATAAAACCGATCAAAGAACAATTTCAATCAGTGCAACAACAATACGACCAGAAAAAAAGGGTTTACGAAGCCACGGCCATTAACATCACTTCGCAAATGGAGCCATTCAAAAACCAAGTGAAGGCGTTGACTGACCAACTGAATAGTAAAGAGGACGAATGGAAAAACTTGCGGCAAAAGATAACAAAAGCGGAGAGTTTACAAGAGGTTGTGATGTTCGAGATGAAAAACTCAATGCAATCCCCGCGGAGGCCGTCCAAAACGGAGGCCTTAATGAAAAAGGTTGCTGATATGGAACAGGTTGTTAAGAATTTGGAAGAGGTGAGGCAGCAATGATTTATATTGCTCGCAATTTTTGTTGCTTTTGTGCCGTTAAGACACAGTAGCGGTTGTTTTTGCCTTTGATCGTACTATTCGTCTTGTGTAATCAATTTAATATCGTCGATAAAATAGGGCGTTTGTTTTCCATCCATTTTATTTGATTAAAAAATTACCATACTATACTACGTTTTTTAACATTTTAAAACAAGTTAAACAGTATTGACGCATTTTTAAGTCTTTTTTTTAAATCGATAACATACAAAGCCATAACTAAATAAATCAGGACATTTCAGGGGTTTAAAATTGTAACTTGCTGTTATTTATTTTTAAAAGGTGTTTTTCAATAAAAAGACGTGTCAAGTTTGTTTACCTTTTTTAAATACCATTAAAACGAAGTATAATATTAGAAACATCGAACTTTACTTAAATCAAAACTCTTATTTGTTCTACGTGATTGAACGCATTTTCAACATTTTGTTATTTTGTAACCTAAGGATTAATTTAAGTTTCGGTAGTAACATTATCATCACTTGACTTTTTATACTTGTTCCAGGAACAAAGAGTAATCAGTTCCCGGCAGGGTGTGGTGGAGGAGCAGACGCGGCTGTGGCAGGGCACGCTAGAGTTGTTGCGCTGCAAGATGCGCGCGCGCTCGCAGCCCGCCGCGCGGCAGGCGCGCATGCACATCACGCAGCACTCGCAGATGCTCACGCTCACATGAGAATTTACCATCTAATTCATAATAATTCATGTATTTAAATAAAAAAGTAAGCCTTTATTGCTGTTTACAAAGTTTCTATTTGGAAAATTTCACCACCATCACCATCTTCAGCCTATAAGTATAAGTTCTACTGCGGGGTGCAGGCTTCTTTTAAAAACATCATTTATATCAAACATTGCTCATGTAATTGTTAATGTATATTCTTTAAACCCAGTCTAGATTGGGAACTTCACGCACATCATTCGTTGCTGGTGTACAGGTTTCCACGAGGTTTTGATTTCAAAATTACATCTTACTAAAATAGTGTTTAAACTTCGGCGGTCGGTTAATTTACATCTTGGTTTTCGACTGGCCTCCTTTAAATATTTCTCTGTCCTTGCCGTTAAATCCATTAATGTTCATAAACGTTTGTTATAACTTTAACTTAACATTCTTTGATTGTCTTTTTTAGCGTTTGTCTTTTTCAGACACATACCAAACACACTTTTGTATTCTTGACGCGAGTGTCTGAACTGTTGTAATTTTAGCGGAATAGAGTTTCAAACACATTTTTGATGTTTATGTTATTTGAGACGAAATAAGTTAAACGTCACCGCTGCAACGATTCTGCGTTCGCATAACGGCGGTAACAGCACTAAATCTACCTATTTCCTTGGTTTTAATTTAGGTACTTGCAAAACAATTTACTACACGTTAAGTCGTACTTGTCTCGACAAAGCATTTCGTAATCCGATTTTTATCATACCTCTAGCCTCTAGGGATAAAAGAAAAGAGCAGAAAATTTCGCAGTCACATTTTGATTTACGTCCGCAAGTAGGTATACGGAATTAGATCAGCATATTTACACGAGATCTCGGTGAAGTGTGTGTTATGAATAGGACGCTACCTGCGTCCGGCGCGGGGACGTGTCGCGCAGGGGACTACTCAGAAATTCGGAATTCGAATTTCGTATCATATCGTACCTCTCACTCTCATATTATTTAATGATTATTAGTGTGAGCGGAACGGCACGAAACGAAGTTCGGATTTTGGAGTATAAGGCCTGGATTGCGAAGCTTACAGGAGGACACGCATTTGAATACAACGGGAAAGCCAATTTGAAACCCAAATATTTTGCCATCCTGAGGATAAATAAGCTACCGTACGAGCACCTCACGCAAAGACAATATTTATAAATCTACCTTGTTTAAAACCACCAAGAACTAGGTCTATAATATTTCGGTATGCAATACATGCCCAATAAGTTGATGCTAGATTTACGACTTTTGCTGCTTTTTATAGGGATAATCCCAACGGTCTGCTCACGTTTTACGAGTCTCGGCGAGAGTTGTTTATTTCCCATTCAAAGTTTTGCCAAACGCAGATACCTACTGGAAGTTTTCAGATAACTAGAGTCAGATAAAAAGTACTGACTGGTTGACTTCTTAACGCCTTTGGCTCTAGTAAGCTAAAACGTTTTTTCCATTTATTATGTATTATATTTTACAAGTTGCTAGAAAATCAGATGCGTATATTTGAGGATCGATTATTTTCTTCGTTGTTAATTATTAGTTTAAAGCACACTTAATTAATTACAGTATCTAATGTAAGGATGATTATCTTTGGACGGAAATGGTAATATTTATTTTTCATGAATCAAAAAAAAAATACAACCACACAATAATACTTGAGTAATTTATGTTTTTAATTGATTCTTGGTTATTAATTACATACCCTGAAAATATCCGCTACTGATTTTCTAGCACCTTAAATAATAAAGAATTTTCGATCCCCCGGGACATTGATTTTTTTACGGGGTAAAACCGCGGACGTAGGCTAAAATATTATATTTCATAAAGATTTATTTTATACTTCAATTCGCCTATAGCGGAAAATAAATGAAGATGTAAAAGGAGAGACAAAATGTGGACCTTTTTCCCTAAGTATCATAAATCCGGCTCAGTGCAGAATGAGGTACACTATTTTTTGAGCATGAACGCCAAAACGAAGCCGTTTTATCAGTGTCATCGCCTCCGTAATAAGCAGAAAGCAAGAGCGCCGCGAACCGGGATTACTTCGCCAACAGCTTCTCGAAATAATAAGTGTTTCGTTCCTCCTGCCATCTGTTGAATTGGGTAGGTACTTAGTAGAGTTTCAAGTATTGAAGACATGTGTAATAAATATTTAAAAAAGCGAGAATTTACATTATTATGTAAAGTTATGAAAGATAAACAAAAACGGACGAAAAAAATTGTACAGGCTGGCATGGTGAAAGAATTGAAAAGTATCCTTTTTCACATTTTGTGCACATTTCGAAAACATTTTAAGGCCGCTTACAAGATGTATACGGTACGGTTAAAAAAATTGTTAAGCTTAAGTTAGGGATGACAGTTAGCAATTAACTTTGAGTTAAATTATCAATCTTAGATCAAATTTAGTTTCACATATTTTTACTCTCAGATCAATATTTTATAAGCTACAACTGTAGAAGAATATTTTAAAGCTAATGACGTGAGGCGCTCGCGTGGCGTGTGGCATTTCAGGGAATCATATTACAGCCCGTCCTTCGTAGGCGCAATGATTCGATTAAGTATCCATTTTTACCTTCTGCTGGCTGACATTTAAAGTAATATAATTACATCGTAATTGTAATAAGTATTTGCAATTTTTTATAAAATTTGTGTGGTATGAAATATTTTGATTGTGTTATTCTTATACATGCATAAGTAAATCACGTCTCTATCCCTTACGGGGCAGACAGACCCCAAGGTAACAAGGCCTAACGGCCACGTTTATTATGATTGTAGGCGTATTGGGACCGAGCGCGACGACAGCGCCACGTAACAGGCGGCCATTATGGACAATATTGTCACCGCTGTCAAACAAGAAGTAAGTAAATATTGTGAAAAATATTAATGAAATCGTGTGTTATTTTACTATATTACACAATTTTTGACAATGGTAGTCAGTAACATTATTGCCAATAATATTAAAATTGTTGTTTTCAGTGAAATTTTAGAGGTTAGGTAACTTACTTTTTTTTTCTTACGGCAAATATCCACTTATTTCTTTGGTCTCGTTTCCACCATGGTCTTGGAAATTGGTAAAATTTACAGTCGCTATTCTTCTTGGTGTTATTACAATTCACAACAACACATCTTACCAGGACCATATTTTTATCTCAAAAACGATTAGAAAATGTTTACTGCAATATGGATTTGACAGCTCAAGTCAGCGACAAAAATGACAATTTTAGCCATAGCGAGCGCTGTGATCGTTTAGGCTACCCCCTCCACCCGCTTTGCACTCTGCCAATAGGTGGAAAGGGGAATCAAATCAAATCAAAATAGGGTTGCTAGCCGCATCGCCTATATCATGATTCCTAGGATTTTCGCCCAGATTTCGATTTTTTAAAGAGCAAAATGCAACAATAATCTGGATTTACGATTTCACAAATACCTATACATAGAATAGATAACCTATGCACACATACATAGCACACGCACACACCATACCTCAACTCACATTAAATTTACTTTTACAAGTCCTGCATAAATCACAGGTGTCCTAACTACAAAATTCTATATCTAAACGCCGAGGGCGAGTTTAAAATGAACTGCGTAATTAAGTATGAGTACTTACCAAAAAACTCTAGGTGTAAATGCTTACTATCCGCCACTTTTACTTTATTACGCGCTGTTATTATTACTTTATACTTATACTTATACATACTTATTGCTGAATAGCAAGTTCAATCCCCGATACAGACTGCTATAAAACAGCTGCTTATTTGCACCTTTAAAAGCACTCGCCTATCCAATTAGATCGCCCTGTATGTACCTTCAATTAGCGTTTAGCGTAATGCGTGTATGTTCTAGTAATTAAATAATTAAAGTACAGTCAGCACAAGTATCGCAAGCAGTATGTAATGTGGATACAATATGCCGTGTTAATATGTGCCTAGCTAGTTAATCGCCTCAATAAAGACGGTGTACAAATGTTTCCAAACGCGTACATGGATAATTATGCGCGACTGTACGTCTCTGTGGCACGACGCGTGTCAGTGGTTTCCAGTTAATTAAAAACCAAGTCGTGCGCATTATTCAGCGGCACGGTCACCAAAAATACGTTAACTAATTTTAAGATTGTCGTTAATTAACTAACGTATAACGCCTGGGTTACACCAGGCCGGAAAATAGAGCCGGGATCAAAAATTACGCAAGCATGTAGGCATCTCGCTTAAGTTTTATTAATTTGGGTTCTATTTCTGTCTCCAGCTCGAATTTTCCTTAATTCTTAACACATAAATGCAAAATCGTGAGCAAAAGGGTAAGAAAAAGACAGAATTTCACGCATGACATGCAACGATTGCAGCAGTACGCATCATGCATTACTGATTTTGTTCACTTAACTACTCGTATATGCTTTAAATGTCCTGCCTACTTAGCAACTCTTCTGGAAAGCATGGATACAGGGAAAAACGATTTTTTTCCGCACCAAAATTCACCTGCTGAGAAGTTTCTAGCAAAGTGCCTACATATGCCTAAATAATATATATAATGTGCCTAGTGTAGTACCTTAAAGCTTTGTATCGAGCCAGGATAGTACACTAAATTAGGTAATTATACTATCCTGGTTTTATTCACTGGACTCCTGTAACCCAAGCATTATACAAGCGTGCAGTAATGTTGTTAAATGTTTAGTTAGGTCCAAAGTTTTTGTACAAGTTAATTTGATGATGCTTATATCGGTTGCGAGCATAAAGATACACACAGTATATTTAAATAACTTAATAAATTCATCGTTGATATTTCTCTGAAATAAATATGAACTCAAACAAAACTTGAAGTCTGTGCAGGCTTTTAACATTGTACTCGTAAATCTACGTCATTATTTCTTACTATAACTATTATCGTTATGATGCTGTGTTGATTGACATTAAATGTGAAGCGTGCCATTTGCGTTATTGTGCCTTGTAGGTACGGATACCTGTTTTACCATTGTTTGACAGTTCATGTCGCGCCGTGGGCGCCGCGGAAGACTAACTTTTTAATTTCGCGTCGTTATTATTTCTAAATCTGTATCGCGCCCATCGTGAGCAGGCATTTTTCTATTGACTTGGCGATTCTTTCAGGATTCACGCCATTGTCAAAAATACATCACTTGTTTAAATACTTTGAACACTTATGGGAAAAAGTATCTCGTTCTATCGAGATCAACTTGTGTTTTTGATTTCTATGAAACATATGATATACATTTTCATTAAAACATGTTCTGATAAACGGTCGAATGGATTTGGAGAATTAATTAAATTCGACAAAACTCTATTTTTCTCGTACATACTCTAATATTACATGCGCTACGATTGTTCAAATGTTCTATTATGAGGACTATAGGTACCTATACATAAATGTACTGGACCAGTAACTAAGGTCGAGGTAAAATTTCACAAAGGAACTTTCCGCATATTAAACAAAACAACGGCAATCTAAAACATTTTTTATAAATTTGTATTTCAGGTTCGCTCCGCTACCTGGCGCTGAAAATTTGTTTGTTTCGGTGGCCGACAGAACTTACGAGCAGGTACTTATAGCGTGTCAAATTTATTCAGAATTTGCCGAGGGCTATTTGGCCGTGCTTATCAAACGGTCTGTCGTTGTCGTGGCGTTTTGTTATCTATTTATAGTGACCCCTGAGGCTCGATAATTTATGCTTTCTCGACTCGCAAACCAACTGAGCACTATTACTGATTGTATTTTCTATGTCAAGTCTGGCTACTTCATATTCCTTATGTGAATTATATCTATAGAACAGCATTTGGTCGACTGTCTAAATGTCAATGAAAGTTCTGGTTTATAATAAGTAAAAGTTTAACTGCCAGGTGATTGAACAGTCTCGAAGATAAAACAAAGTCGTAAAGTAAAAATATTCAAGTAAAGGAAACGCCGTAAGCTTGTTTATGGTTAAACTCCAGTCGCATTCAATTCCGAATTTATGTCCTGCTTCTATGACCTAGTATTGATCGATATTTCAGTACACAGCCGACAGTTCACGTCCGAAATTCAATTTTCTTTGGCTTCTGCATTCTATTTCATATTAACTGTACGATCGCACTGCGCAAATAGAAACGTTGGATTCAATTTAGTTTGTTGTTAAAAAGTATGAATGTATTTATTTATTTAGTTGATCATTTCCGTGACGCTCCAATATTGTAGTTTTTGTATATTTCACACCGTGAAAATAACACAGTGAGTGGTTCGTAAAGAAGCTAAAGTTTGGGTTTAGTTCGCAAACTCATTACCGAGCTGTCAGCTGTCTAAAGTAGAGACGAGTTCGGTATAATGAGTGACACCCGGTCCGAAGTTCGGTCGCAAGCCCGGAGTTACTTCGCTACGTTACAACTTTACGCTAAAACGTTCGGGAGCACGGAACCTATTTTCGATATAAAATCCATGTATTGCTGCAGACTACAGAATAAATTATTTTTCAACTAACTGACAAGATTAATTAGAACTGTTAATGTCTTCTGCCCTAGTATATCTAAAACTCAGTTTTTCACCACTTTAGATGTGCTTTGAAAAATCGGCCATTGACCATGATACATATTTGTTTTATTTCACTTTAATTATAGTGATACATAAGTGAGTAACAATGCGAAAGTATGTAAACATGTTTGGATGTGTGGTAGCTAGTGTATGTGTAGAAATATTTGTCCTTCAATGAACCAAAAGAAAACTTAGTTGATTTGGGTATAAAGATTAGAAAACCATTTAATTCCTGAGGTTACTATTAAACCAATGTGGCGAGGACAAGGTTGCGTTTAACAACTAGTTTTCAAAATGAGGAAACCGACTATGAAAACAGGTAAAACTTTCTTGTTGGTTTAAGGGCAAGTGAATATTAAACTTTAGTAAGCACCACTGAACTAGTAAGTAATCTAGAACTAGTTATTAAAGTTTCGTATATGAAACAGAAGTAGTCCGGGTTTTAAGATGAGTTTAGTATGACGCAGCCTTAGTAAAATATATTCCTCATAGGCACATAATCGGAGTCCGAAAGTTCATATAAATCCTAAAGAAACTATTTGAATTGAAAACATTTTTTTTTTTTATACCATGTCGGTGGCAAACAAGCGTACGGCCCGCCTGATGGTAAGCGGCTACTGTAGCATATGGACGCTTACTAGTCCCAAGGAACTTGCATGAGGGTCGGCACCCTTTAAAAGTATTAACGCTTATTCCTGTAGAGTATTAAAAATATATCTTTTTGCCCCAACGACTCTGTCGCCTCAGCCATCTTTATATGTCTGTGAAAAGTTATCATTATTGTACCTTTAATCATATTAAAGCGGGGTATTTCTAGAAGATTTGTTTTGCCTTGTGCATGTAGATGCTCGCCGGGCCCCGCTAATCGAGGGAATTATCTTTCAAAGGCCAAGGTAACTAGTTGGTTATTCTATGGTGTCCAGATTGCAGCAATTTTTAAAATGATTGCTTCTACCGATAAAATTGGTAATTTTACCGTTATGTTATAATGCAAAGCGAGTTCGATCGTCTTTTGTACCTAACTAGCTTCTGCCCGCGACTTCGTCTGCGTAGTTTTAAAGATCTAAGCATACATAGGGAAAGACACACAGCGGAAAACGACTTTGTATATATATAAGTGATGCGAGAAATTAAATAATGGAACTCACTGCCCGCGATCGATCCCTGCAGTCTTTGGTGTTTTTTAATCAAAATTGCCTTAGAAGTCGCAGTCCTAATCTTACACCACACTAGACTTATCGTCGGAAATGATTGTGTTTAAGCGCGAACTAGTTTGGAGTAAAATAAATAGAGATCATTTACCTCCTACGAGTACGCCTAAGTATAACAATCGTTTCTCGAAAGGTTAGAAGGAAACAGATTCTTCATTTATTCACAGAGAGGTCGCTTGAGTTGTTCCCGTTGGAATATTGAAATTAGCAAGCCGAGTTAGAGTGTTGTTAGTAAAATAACAATGAGACAATTACAAGAGGAGCCGAGACAACGGTGGTTTGATTAATGTCAAGGAACAATTTCTGCGCTGTAGAAGCTTCATTTAAGCTGCGCTTTAATTTGTAACGTTCGAATAATATGAAAGAGGAGTATTTACATTTAGGCTTTATTGCTCTCTATTGAACAATTTGTATCAAATTAAACGCAGACTTATACTGTATTATACCTACCTTTGCCTTTAATATCTTATGTAATTTATGGTTTATCAACTAGTTTCACTAAAAATTGAATTGAAATGTGTTTGTAACATCTAAACACGTGCGGGTATAATTAAACTAAGAAGACAATATTCTAATAGACGTTGCTGCTGTGAGTCATTGAAGTTTATAAAAATTGTGTCACTAATAAGAACATTTTTCTTTGCAAAGTTGCTATTGCTCGCGGCTTCGCTCCCATTCCAGTTTTTTCTCTATTTTTTCTTTTAAATTGTATCAAAAATACTTTGTCCAGACAATAGTGAACGAGACAAAAATAAACTATTTGGTGCCATCGTTCTCAAGGTACTAAGTCACCAAGGGAAATAAGGATTCGTAGGTATTTAGGCATTTCAATACCAGATCGGAGTTTAACTTAGGTATTTCTTTAGTGGGCTAAATTACTTTTTGAGTTCTGCCCCCAACTTCTTCAATGTCCTACTGTTATGTAGAACAACAATAAATGCGCAAAGGAGAAACATCCAACATATATTATTTTGTCTAAATCATCTAGTAATTTTAGCAAATATAATGAATCGCTCTGATAGTAGGGTATATTGGTTCTTCGGATTATACGGAGAGTCACATGTTGGCTCGTCCTCTCCAGCTAAGTTCTATACTGACAGCTCCTAAGAGTCTTAGGAGACTTAATCTTACCCATATCGATTTCATGCTCAATAATCTACTTATACTGCTTGTTTTCACTTTTGACAGCACATTTAGGGTACAGTGAAATTAACATAAAACATATTGATGTTTTTTGACATTTGATGATCCCGTCGTTTGTGTTTGATTTGAATAATTAAAAAGATTGTAGAATTGTGCTAGGATATTGTTCCAAAAAAGGATTATGTTAAAACTTTAACGTGCAAATAAATCTACAAAAACAATTAAAAAATTGCAGTTTTTTTCTCTGTCCTTTTATTAATTTTTTGCCTACCGCTAAGTGCGCTTCAGTTTTTAAGTTTTTATGCCGGCAGCTGGCGGCGAAACGAACATCGCTACATAAGGTCAAACTACGTTTTATCGCCGTATCGATAAAAATGATTTACTCCACCAAAAACCGTTCTCCAGGATAATGAAATGTAAGGAAGGAAATGCGAGATTAAAGCGGCCCTCGCGTGTGTGCGGCTATTATTTCCGTCGGAGGCCTCACCTCGCCTGATATGAGAAGCCCGATAAAGAAACTTAAGGGCAAATTTGAAGCCTTGGCCTTGCTTCTTGGGCCGCTATCGACTGCCGGCCAGTGTCAAATGTGCCCATTAACTGTGGCATTGAATAAGAAGCAAATTGCCTTCGGTTAGTTTGGGTCACCTGGTTTATTTTCAGAAATGGAAGTCAAATTACAGTGTTTTGTCGGTTATGTTGTGCAACTGACGCTCGTAATTTTTATTAAACTGAAAATACCACTCCAATGAGGTATTTATTTTTGAAAATTTTGTGAATTAGTCGAAAATTTAATTCAACTGGCAGCCGTTCAGCAATACACGTTTTTACCTCTAACGGATTGTATTTTTATACTGATGTGATTTCAATAATCGCTCCTAGGTTCTCTTACCTCTAGGTTTTCTAATCTCTAGGTAATTCGGCTGATAGTAATTAACTGTACTGGATTTTGATCACAGTAACTATATAAAAAATACTAGTCCTGCATTTACGTTTATAGGTACGACTGGCCTTGTTTACAACAGGTAAATGCGGAATGATCGTCTTAAATGTAAGCTCCAGTACTATGAAGACTTGATTAAGGGTTGAGACGGCGCGGAAAAATTCACTGCCTTCCATATTAAAATTTACGCTGTGTTAATTAAACGTCTAATAATAGCACTACGCTTTTAATTCAGTCATATTAAAACGTGTACTAATTAAAAAGATGCAATAAAAGTAACTACAGCAAAGATAATTAAAGCAAAACCAGGGGAATTGCGTCTCGATGACACCCACTCATCTATGCCCGCTTAATGGTTCTTAACTTTTTTTCAGTTCGTCACCAAGCAATTAAAGTCCAACTAACTTGTTTATGGACCACACTAATTACACTTTATTGGTTAGTACGATAATTTTTGTAATTTGATAACAATTGGGTATTTTAGTAAATTGCCGGTCGGTTTTTCAAACACGTGACTGGTAAAATATTATCGTAGCGGCTCTACGTCGTAGCAATGGCTACGACTACAATTCGTAGCACTGTGGAGCGCGGCATAATGGTAACCGTAAGAAAGAATGTAGCCGACGTAGTCAGACGTAGTCGGAATTTTGGGCGCGAATAAGCGGACAGATATTGTCTCGTCGTGTCGCTGTCCATGCTCGTCACGTCGCAGCGGATTGGATGGAAAATGTCAGCCGCTTTCTTACGATTCTTTAATTTAAACTGTCGACAAAAAGGTTTCTTTTGTGACTGCCGCTGTTGAGTTTGAGCTTTCGTTTTTTCGCGTTTCTTTGCTGAATTTTATTCAACTTTTTCTGCAAACATTTATTTTGCTGTTAAGTCATAGATTAATTAAAGCTTGTCAAAGGTGGCCCTGGTCAATGTTGACATAAATGACTTAGGTATTATATAAGTATGTTAGTCGCTAATCTATATGTTATTAAGCTAAAATGCTTGATAAAAGTTGTCTTGGTTTTCTTAAAAATTCTATAAAAATAAAAACAAATAGCAATAAAAAAAACGTGTTACTCGTTAAAGCATTTCGGTTCATGATCAACCCTCTAGCACTTAAACAAGTAGCGTATCAGTCGGGCAAAACTTTCCATCGGGCATCCTTTACATTGAGCTAAAGTTTCGAACCTGTCGAGTTACGGGTAGTTACATAATACTATTGGCAAATGGGTAACGGAGTGAGCGATTGGCCAATTTAACATGATGGCAGATTCGCGATCCCCCAGTTAACGAGGTGGTCATGTGACTCCCATCAGTCCTCAACAGTCACAGGCAGGGTGACCATCCATCCAAATTTGGCAGGTCATCAGGTTTGTATACTTGTGACCTTGCCTATTCAGCAAGGTGTTTAATAGTACATTACTGCAGAGGCCGGGAAGTAATGGGTTGCCGGCTGAAAGGATATATGTAGACGGCCGAGCGCGAGCGAGGCTGAATATTTGAGGCTGGCAACCCCTTTTCCCGCCGAGGTATGTATAATGCTTTTCTCAAACATGCAATAAAAATCTCCAAGAAATTAAAGTTTTATTTCTAGATAAAATAAAAGTAAACTATACAAAACTACAAAATTAACAAATATTGTTTATTGTTTTTTTATTTAGTAAAGGCATTGACAAATGGTCATAACGCCAGAGAAACTGATACTAATAGTTTTTTTTTCATGTATCACAAATAATATTTGTGACACAGCATCTGCCTTATTATGGGTGGAACGGAAGTTAACAAAGAGCACACTGCCGGCCTTGGCCTGCAATGTTGTATGAAATCCCATTAAACACCTCTCGTCTAGTCGCGCCTAAAACGTGACACTTCGCAGCCTAATATAAGGAACATAACATCAATATTTCATTGCATGTTTGAGAAAAACAATTTTTCCTAGAAGACTATATAGTATTATCAGGCAAGTCCATATATTAAAATTTTATCGAACTTTAAATTACGTGTAATAAATCGTGCATTCCGCACTTACTTCGATTTGCACCTCTTAAACCGAGCGCTTTACGTAGATTTTTTTTGTGATTCTTTTGGTACGAGAAATCCTGGACACTTTATTAAATATTTTTTGCCGGAATTTTGATCTGTTTGGTAACCCTAGCAGCAAAACACCCATTGCTCTCACCACTCCCAATACACGAAATATTGGGCATCGGTTTACTTGACGTCTGAGAAGTGTCGCGTTTCGGGAGAGTTCTGGTAAGTACGAGCATTTATTTAGGTTCTCTATCTATACATACATACATTACTTAACTGCTTTCAATTTGATAGCAGTTTGTTTTGGAACGTCGAACTGATACGTCAGCGTTATCTTTGTTCAGCGTATACTTTTAAGTTTAATGATTAAAAATACATAACTATATGAAAACAGAATTAACAAATGGCAAATTAAAAAAAACAAACACATTTAATCACGAGTCAGACGTAACCGTAACCACTGAACCGTTGGATTCCAAGTAGATAACCGCACGCTCGACCACTTGGTAATAGCCTCGTTTCCAAATTCCAAAGATATAGTCATAGTAAATGGGGAATGAATGGTATCGAATAGGTTGTAACCAATTACACGGGTGAGCGTGGAGCCATTTACAGTTGCGGTCTGTACAGTTGGCTGGCAAACGGTTCGATCCGCCATCGACGTTGTAGCTTGGTTTCTGTAGTGAACATTATACACTTTTATGAAAAGCGAATTTTAATTTGTATGCTCCAAGTTGGTAGTTTTTTTATAAATAACCAGAATGTATTTTTTGTATTTGTCTTTTGTTATTATTATTTTTTGATGTTGCGTTTTTAAGAGACATTGCCCACAAATGATCTTCAGTAAAAACCAAAATTCTCCTTTTATGCAAACTTTTATTTAATTTGCAATGTAAGTATGTATACATATAAAGGGGTAAATTGCCTTCAAAGTTTACAAACCCTTTTCGACCACTGCCAGTGCTTAGATTAACTTGAAATTTTGTTATCATAATATGTAGATTGGACGATAATACGAACACCTACATGTACAGATAATAAAAAGCCTAGACAACATTTTTATGCTTGCAAGTATTAATTTAACTTTTTTTTCTTTCCCTAAACCAGGGTTTTTAGTCATCCATATTTCAATAAAACTATTGGTTTTAGGCTGAGAAGGAATGTAACGGAATCTCTCTAAAAGGATGTAAAGTATTACCAATCATTCTGTACAGCTCAGCCCGGTTGAAAAAGGGTAAAAAAGGTCTAATCACTACTCAATCCAACACTCAACACAGCCAGTACAATTGTTTAGCTTATCGTGTACCAACTCGTATAGAGAGACGAACAAAACGGTCAAGTGAGACGTTTAACATTTATCGCACAGTTTATTATTGAAATAATACTTAATCACAATTCATAATTGTGAGTATTACGACTACGATTAAAATTAATGCTGCAACGTCAGGCCTTCTAGAGTCTAACGAGATATTTTTTAGGTTGGTTCCTTGATTGCCAGCCAGTACACGAATCCACTGCAAAATATTGCACTAACTGCTTTTATTGCGGACATGAAGCGTAGATACATGGGCCAGCGGCGCAGGACAGCGAGTGTTTTTTTTTCAATGCGTGGCCGAAATGCACATAATTCTGTGGTTACCTGCTAGTACACGCAATGGACAGAAAAAACGCTCGCCGAGCGCCTGTTGCACGTGTTCGTGCTTGGACCGTAAGAGTTGGCTAAAATATCACTCACATTATATACTGGAGAGCAAAAATAAAGGATTGGTTACAAAAATGATGATATCTACAAAACTAGCCGTGAAATTTCTTCAAGTAAAATGAGTTTATTAGAGAATTTAATTTATGACATGAAAAAGTCTATTTAATTAATCCTTTGCAAGAAATTTCTTAACAACACAAAAAAAAAATTGCAATATCTTACACGTTTGAAGGGGATCCAGACTTTGCTATGATTTGTGCAAGCTACAAACCTCCAACAACCTCCTATTTTAGGCACGATAATCGAAAAAAAAGTGTTCTTGCCTCCGAGCTTGCCACCTCCTGGCTTCAGTATAAACTTGTGATAACGACGCCATTCTCTAAACCATAATTTATAAACCAAATAAAGCTTTGCTATTGGCTTGAACTTAACTTAGCTAATTACTTTGAACGTAGTAATTTTCCCAAGTCTTTCTGCAAATCGCTGTCATGAACATAATTTAGATTCTTAATTAATAGTCGCGCTGAAGTTACGATTACCTACTTAGCGAAAAGTTCGGAAACAAACATGATCGTTTTTCAATGGCGCTCATTTTCGATTTTCGAGGCAGCGCCTGCCTACGTTTTGTAAATCTGTTCTGTACATTTATTTGCGCCGTATATCGAGAACTGATAATCGTGACTCTAGTTCCTTTTGACTTTTTATTTGTTCTGCACATATAACAGGCGAATGAAAATGTTTTCCTATAACAATGAACTATCGCGGCAATGATCTGAATGTTATGGCCCAGAGCGTTGCAGCGACGTGTTTACTCACTGGCAGAGGGAAGCGTGAGTAATAAAATCTCAATCAACGGGTATTGCCAGGGTTGGCACAAAAAAAATACAAGTGCGGGAATTCGTATCACCTGAAACTATGTCTTCATTAAATAACTATTTAAAATTTTAACTTCCAAATATTTAACCAAACAATGTTTCGCTTTCGGAAGGTTATGTGTAAGCGTATAAAGAAAACGGAGTTTGTAGAATAAAGTATTAATTTATATCCAAACAACAAGGTCCCAGTTATACGTTACGCCCACGTTCGATTTCATAATACCGAGGGAGTAACAAGATTAGACTTCCTTAGTTCATTATTCACATCTTGTAAAAGATTCTAGTGCCTTAGTTGCCTCGCAAACTTTCATTTACCTTTCATCATAACTTTTTCCACCTAAATATGTTTTAGTAATAAAGCTGGGTTAAAGTATTTGTGCTTTCCCCCATAAAATGGGAAATATAAGCAATAAATAAGGCAAATTTGTATAGCGAATAACTTTCCATCTTCATAAGTTTGTTTGAAGTGCGCGGTGTGAATTCTGGGCACGAAATATTTGGATATTTATTGAGTCTCCTGGAGAGCGGCTTCGAATTTGGCCTGTAGTGGAAACGTTATACGCAAGACAGGCTAACGGGTACTGATATCGGCTAATATCAATATTTCTCGGTATTGGGCTTGGAGCGCGCCCGCCGCCGCGCGGAGCCCGGCCCGCGTGCGCCCTGAGAGATTGAACACGCGGCTTGAATATCCAACCCGTCAAATACAATCGCAAATCTACAACATCATACGAATGCGTCCCAGCCACATTCGATCTTTTCTGAAACAGTTCCTGTATATTGAATATTGAATTGCTCAATTGCATATTGTATATTATTTTGTATATTCTTACTTTCCACCACCTATTTTCAAAATAATTATGGTAAATAGAATCGTCGCTTCAGCAATTTATCCTATTTCGGAACCCCATTGTTTCGGAATTTATCATGTATAGAGAAATCAACACTTTATGTTTAGTTTATGCGTTGAACGGTTCTTGGCTTTGGAACAAATTGTGATATATGGTATCGGGGTTATGAAGCAAGCCTGTAAACAAAAGGAAACTAGAGCGGCGGCGCGGAGGTCATATTTTCATTAATACTCGCGCGCGAGGCAGGCGCGGAGAAAAAACCGTCATATTTACCCTCCCCTAATTTAACGTGGAAAGCTTGTCTATATTCCCTGAACGTCATTTACGGTATGACGTTGATCTATGAGTGTCGTAGGTACGTGAGGTTTCATTCTATATAACCCCAAAAGCCAAACTTTAAATGACGGTTAAACAAACTTCGAACTAAGGTCGAACTGATTTATCGAAGTTCGCAGGGAAATGAGCATGCGTGTACGTGCCGCGCCGGTTGCTCTGCTGGCTACAATGTGATTCCGATAAAGAACGTTTTGCAAACCTTATTTTTGTATATTTGGCAGGTAATGTTTTTTGTTTGTTTGAAACTTCGTAACATTTTGTTGGTAACGAAGTTCATTTTGTTCGTTTTGTGACTTGAATTATTATTCAAAAACGGTCATATCACACGCTACGTGTCACAAAAAGCTGGTACTCTTAATATGTATGTAATTCAGCATCCTAATTAGATTTTCATAAGGCAGTTCAGTATGGCAGCCGCAATTGGAGCTGTCAGCTTATGCAAATTTGCGACAAACGTACCTAATTAATTTCCACCTTTACTATACATAGGTACCTACATATGTAATTTTCTACTACACGTAAAGTTATGTACTTAGTGAATGCCTCACGATATCGGGATAGTGATATTGTACGAAAATCCATAATTTGTCCGTTTTTTTTTAATAGGCATAAGTGACAATGCGAAATAATCTATTTATTTTTTCACAAAAATCAAGATTATTGTGGGCCACCATTATTGTGGGAACTATGGAACTAGTTGTTGACCGCAACTTCGTCTGCATAGAATTCGTTTATCGCGCATATAATTACGCAATTTTTCGGAATAAAAAGCAGCCTATGTGTTATTCCAGACTATAATCTATCTATGTTCCAAATTTCATCCAGATCTGTCCAGCCGTTCTGGCGTGAAAGAGTAACAAACATCTATCCATCCATCCATCCAAACTTCCGCGTTTATAATATTAGTAGGATACAATACGTACCTACCGATGTGACTGGTAACTGTCAAAAAACTTATGCGGTGGAGCGAGAGATACAACAAATTTTCTCGCTTTAACGCGCGCGCAAATTGGACCCAGCTATTTTGTAACTTTTTTAGCGATACCGTCGTGTTTACATATTTTTGAACATTTCGACATCCCCATTGCATCTGGTGGCAATGCTTACTGTCAATTTGCTCTTCACATTTAAAGTAAGTCAGTCCCTTCGTCCGGATTTTATTTAGAAATCCTGATAATTTGTAAGTGTGACATGCGCGACGAGAGCACCAGGGTTGCATTGCAACACAGTTTTGTCTCGGGTACGACAACTAACATACACTTTGTTGCAATTTGTCTAGTATACCTACATCTTGCTCCGGGCTGTTCCGGAGCAGTAATTAGCATACATATTACAGTCCTGCGACGACGTGGAATCCTTATTCTGCGGAGCGTGTGTTTGCAAAGGGTATATTTATGCTGGCAACCGGTAACCTTACGCCGAAGGCAACGGCAATGGGCACATACCCTAACAAGCTGCGACTAAATTAGTAGATTTGTAATTCTAACAAGGAAAATGACGGTTCGTTAGACTCACCTCGTCTGTAAACTCGCCATGTGAAACACCGTTTCTTTTATATTACGTTTTCATATTTCATTTTCAGTCTGGTGCACTAAGTTAAAAATTTTTAACTTTCCTCACCTGACTTGACCACACTGGCTGCGTAACTGTTTTCTGTATCAGAGCTTTATCAATATAATAAAATCTGAATTTTTAATAATTAACGCGTATAGTCTACATAAAAGAGTAGGTACAGTCTGTTCATGGCAGAGTTTTCGGGAAAACAGATTTATAATGCAAAGAGTCCTTGTTTGCGGTTTCCGCGGCATAATAAGTTGAGGGTCTAAGTCGTTATCCTAAGATCCCGACCTTGCCCATCCGGAACTAAAAGCAAAAAATGTTATTATAATATTTGCATAACAAGGCGTGAGAAACGAACGGCGAGACCCCACATTTTGTATTGTATTACTCGATCGCAGATTAAATACGTAGTTAAAGTACAGAAGGTTAATTTTATAATTTAACCTGCAACAAAACCGCGTAATCACAGCACCTGCGTTCGTTTTTCATCGGTTTGGTTTTTTGTCTTTGCAAATAGGCCGCAAAGGCCTTTTTTATGTACTACGAGCGCTTTTGGAAAGATCGTCATTGTTGAAAAGTTATTGTCGAAATCAAAGTCAAATTACATTAATAAATTAATTACCTACTAATACAAGTAAATCAAACTAAACATATTAAAAATAAAAGATAAGTACAAATTGATTTGTAGAGAGGCTAAGGAATTAAGCTGCGCTGCGAGAGTAGAACCGCCTGGCATGAACTGCGCAGACCAATCGATCAGACTGCTATCGGGCCCGCAGAGTGCCGTTACTGCAACATGTGTCAACCTCAAACATAGCCTTAACCTACCAATTTCTCCAATCAATGCCGAAGCAGGGTTCACGAGCAATTTGATGAATTCTGATAAACGGTATTGCTCAGTTGCGACACAAATCCCGTAGCTAACGTCCGAAGCACGTTGTGGTCGGATGCCAGTAACAATACATTGCATGTGCATGTAGGTAGTTTCGTTCCCATCTATGTGAAAGTACTGACATGAAGCATAATGTCACTCACGAAGGCTTCCACGCATTTAAGTGTTTTCGCCTGCCAATTTCGGGCTACAAATACACAAAATTTTGCTGTACTTATTTTCCGATTTACGAATAAGACTTATTTGATAATTAAGTAGAAAAGAATGAGTTGGTTTTTTCACATGCATCGAAAGTTCCTGCCATAGGATAGGCACCTATTTAATTTTCACTAAAGCGGATTTCCACTAACAATTCAGTCGACAATTGGCTGGTATTAAACGCTAAAAGAAGGAAGGACTATTACAATACAAAGTGTATTCTGAACTATTGGAAAACTGTGAATGTAAACGGATTTCCCATGCATATTCATCTATAATACTCCAGTGTTCAAGGTATGCTTTAAAGTGCGAGGTCGGGTTTGCATATTTTACTGCACTAACTTTAACATTCGACTGTGGTTTCACACTATAGCCTCTTCAAATTCATAGTTAATACATGAGTAAAATTAAAGCTAAACCGGGACGGGCAACGCTTTGCTTTTCTTGCAGTTGTGCCGAACAATGTATAAGTTCTTTGTAAATGTCGACTCTCTAAAATACTGCTCAAATTCAATTACAATTTTTTTTAATATAACATCTGCCTGTATAGCATCTCTGTATCTCTGTATTGTGGTCACACCACATTATAAATTAATGGTTTACATTGTTTTTAAAATGTTTTTTTATGATTATTTAAGACACAATACATTGAAAAATAACTTCGAGAGCGCCTTATAGAAGCTTCCCCTGTCCAGATGGCTCCCTACATTTCGAATAAGCATTGCCTTCCAACTCCTGCCAGTCTGGACACCCTTCCCACTGACGGGGATTAGGGACACATTTTGTATTTTTAGTTTGATTAGCCCAACTAGCTAACAAGTTCAGGTTGAATAGTTATGATTCTGACAAGTGTCAAATGTAAATACAAAAATGAAACGAAGTTTAAATACTTAGTGTGTAGTGAATAAAGATTTCCCATGACATTTCGTTGAATTCTATCCGGTTTTCAACTTTAATAACATTTTGTTAAAGTTCTGAATATAATGCAGTTGTCAGATTAAATTGTATTGAGAAAGAACCTTATTTAAAATACGTTATTTAAAATTGTGAAAGTTAATGTCATGGGAAAGCTTAATTCACTACACTTGTAGACTAGAAAAAAATAGGTACTAATGTTTTCAAAAAATTAAAATTTTGATGAACTGTAATTTGGTATCAGATCTCTCTCTCTAATGCCATTTTCGGATGATATGATATTAAAAATCCGTTTTCAGTTTGTTTTTAAATCTATACTATGTATACATTATATACATAAATCACGTCCATCCATACTCTTTTATATTTTAATCACATAACGAGAAAGAGTATACTTATTATGAAATTGCCAAGTAGGTACTCTTCAACAGCACGGTAGATGTACGTCGCGCCAGTGGCAGGAACAAGGGTAAGATTTCATTAGTTACCTTAAAATTGTTAATTTAACGAAATTGCGATTTAACTAATTTTAAATTAGGTTGCGTAATGGCATGAAGGCTCTCAAATTACGTATATATTATTCAATTATAAATATACTCGCACATATATCTGTTATGTCGCATTGAATATTTATTATGAATGTTCGAGAACATTTTGGGCCAATTTTGTTATTAAATTTTCAGTGAACAAAAACCTGAACTTTGTTCTAAAATACTTCGGATTTCACATCTTTAATACTGAATTAGTTTTACCTTGTCTAATGTTCATTTATTAAGCGCTGCATAAAAAAATTAAAGCAGGAAACAACAACATAATAATTAATCCGCCTTATACTACGTCAACACAGACAGACCGCATCTCGATAGAAATAGGTTTTCAATCCGTAGTGGTGCTAATTGGTCTGTTATAATATAAATTGCAAAGAAGCTTCAGGGAGCTAATATTGGAAAAGCACATCAATCAAAAGTACCACTCGAAAGTGGTTAAAATGATACTGAATTTGAAGTATAAAAATTACAGCTCTACTTATTTAATCTTGTCAACAGGTCAAAAATTTCATTGGAGCTTTAGTTTTGTTGATAAACACAGATTTTTACTTAGGTACCCCTTAAGAATGGTTTTGTCCAGTTATGTGCTTTCAAAAATAGAGCTCAGAAATCGGCAATCGTTACTCATGTGTGTATACAAAAGAACAAATTTTGTCTGACAGGTGCCGGTTTTTGAGATCGAAGCTTGAAAATTGTTAAAATATATGCATGCTCTATTCGTATTTCAAATATCACACGGACGCTCGATCTCAAAAACCCCCAGGTTTTTTTAATACCCTTGAGTAGACGTTCAGACAAGCTAACCCCGCAAGGTTACCAATAGCGTGCAATTTTTACATTCCTAGCCACGTTGCGGTGTTATACCTACTCAGTTCCTCAAATCAACCCCGTGAGACATTACATTACATTACATGAAGCTGGCCGCGGATTGAACAAATATTGACAGCCGGAAAATGCTGCGGCGGCTGTTTGCCGACCTCACGTAATTCCATTCACGCAAATCCTTCCCTCGCCCTTACCGCTGAGATCACTCTTCCACTAACATTTCGCGTATTTATCCTTCTATTTGTGCTACTTACAAGCATGTTACTTCCTACACAGCAGTTTTCGCGATTGTTTGCCGCCGTCACTTTGTAGGTACCTACAACTTGAAGCATTTGTATGTTTGTTTTGGATAAACTTTAGTCGGAATGAAATTGGGGTCGAGTGGTATGGCGCGGAGTTCTGATTTATAATTTTCATAACGTGCATGCTCCTACGGCACGGTCTTAGCGCACAAGATTTATTATTTTCAATATTCATTTCCCTTAATATTAATCCGAAGCATGTGAGGCTTAGCCTAACACGACACACATTGGAAGTACAAAGCCGAGACTTATCGCGAAAATCATCGTCATCTTTATTACTTTTTCTGTTACCGTATTGTATGTATACAGTTATCAAATACTAAGGTAGATTGAATTTTATTGCCTACACCACAACAAAGTCGATGTACTGTGGTGGAGTTAAAAAAGGTGAAAATGTACCTATAACAGAACTTGTGACCAATAATTTCGTGAACGTAAGCAGCGTAAGACGTAATAGACGATAAGGATACGCGAGCAGCAACGACAAAAGGTCTTTGTACAACATTTTAGGCGGAATATTATTAGCAATCATGATAATAGCACAATATTAATAATTTGTACCTCCCCTAAACGAGCCACTGTTGTTACTGTAGCCAATCTGATAAGGGTCAGCTTGTCTATATTGTGGCGTTATGCGATTATCTTTATTAACTATGTAACTGAATTGCAGATGTCGTACTTTGCGTAAATTTACATAAAATGTTGGTCTCGCGCGTCCGGCCGGGTCCCTTCGTATTTAATTACATACGTTGGGCCAAATCAGCTTCGGTCTGCTTCTGGAGCAACTCGATTTAAACTTGAGCGTTCGTCCAAACTCAAGTTAAGCTTGTGGGCGTTGCGATCATCAGATATTCCATACTCTATTAAAAAATATTTGTGATTGCGTTGTATTGGTAACCCTATTCCGTCGAGTTTTTAATTCGTGTCATGACATTTATCCAAGCGCTAACGGTTACCTACAATATTTGTACTTTAAGTAGGTATAAATTTAAATTCATTTACATTTTCACGAGCGGGGTACTTATTTTGTTAAAGTGGCTCTTAAAGTTCGTGTTTGTACGGTCGCCTGCTTGGAGTTGTGCTCAAAGTTTCATTGCGATAATTAAAAAAGTGTCTTGCCACTGCGTGTGGCTCGCTGTACATGCGGAGGCTAGAGACAAAAGCTTTTCAATGGCACCTCTTTCTTTGTTCTTTGGACAAGTCATTCTTCAGGCTTTATTGCATTTTATAAAAATAATCTTTATGTTCATGATATTTAATATATATCGATTTCTTACTAAACCTACGAGTGTAAACGAGTGCAATTTTCGACTGTCGATTTTCTAAATTACTAAAGGCTTGGTTACAATTCTTGGATTTAATTTGAGACATTATTATTTTACGCGGACGGAAGAATGAATAATTCAAAGATTATCACAATCATTTTGTTGTTAAACAATTTAAGCGTCGTTAAAATCAATGTTAATACATCTTTTGTTTGATCATTTAACTCTTGCATTCGGTGGACACGTTTTGTTGTTAAAGTAGTGTAACAGCAAGCGATATTTCCTGTCTGAGTGTCTATATTGTATCGTTTAGGTATTCAGAGCGGGCCTCGCTGCAAGTTTGTCTGGGTTAGAGCGATTTTGGCACGGTGACTTGCGTCACCGACTACGAGCGTCGCAGGCCCGAGTTTGAAATTGTTTGCTAGCTACGGATCGCCAATATTTGGTGCGGCTCCCATTTTGATATAGGACTGTTTCGTACGAGTGATAATTACTATGTTGGTTTTATGACAATATACCTAGCGTTTCAAATTAAATTAGATTAAGCTACTAAAATACCCAGCTAAAAAATCCTCATACTAAATAAGTAGACTAATTGTATTTTAAATAATTCTACTAATAGGATCACCTTATTAAAATTCCTTGGTAAAAATGAGGATGTACAAAAATATGTAGTTAAAATTATAAAATGGTACAATCAATTTTCAATTTTCTTATAATAAAACCGTTCTTGCCTTTATCTATCTACCACTGAAAAATATCTCAAAACTAAATCCCTTGCAGTATTTCATGTGAGTTATAGCCTGAAAACCAAGCATATATTAATGACCCCATTGTTGTTTGTGTAGGTGTTAGAATGTGGGCAAAATTTATGCATATGGTTAAAGTTGGCAAATGTTTTGTTATCAAGTTTGGGGCGCTATCTCACAATTTATTAGAGTCAGTGTCGCTGCCGTGCGGTCTCCACGGACCGCGACAACCTTTACTGTCAGTTAGTAGCTAAGTATATAGGTTTTACTTTTTCGTCTATTAGCTATGTATTTGTAACAATTTTCGGATCTGTTTAGTCTAAAATGTGTTGAATTTGCTTCCGGAGTTTTCGTTATTTGTACCTACACTGCATTTTCTTAAGTTGAAAATGCTAGCTCAGAAACTAATCTTGTAACATTATTTCCGAACGGAAATCAAACAAAGCTGGCGTTCTACGAAACGGCTGTCTGGAAAATAGAACATTGGCGCTTTTTGTACAGACTTTAACAAAAGCAGGAACTTATTGGATCTTATAATCCGTACATATACATACATACCTACATAGATAAATCACGTTTTTATCCCTTACGGGGTAGACAAAACTTAAGGTGACAAGACCTAAAGGCCACGTTTAGCATGACTGTGGGAGTACTTATATGCCCTTGATTTCCCAGGGATCCAATCATCAGATTTTGACTTGGTGATACTGGGACCACCTAAGGAACTTTTGAATAAAAAATAATTAAAAAAATCGCGCTCGCAATTTAGGTATTCGCTTTTAGGTCTTGCTACCCTAGACTCTGTCTACCCAGTAGGTACGTTATAAAGACGTGATTAATATTTATGTGTGTATGTAAAATGGTTCACAATTGGTGGACATATCGTAAAACATAAAAAAACAAATTTAATATGCAGTCGAATATAGGACTCCTTTTTTTGGAGTCGGTTAACACCACCAATCGATTGACATACTTTTACTTTTGGAGTTTAGTACCCACGCGGTGCCATCGGGACCCTATTACTAAGTTTATAATACGTCTATCCGTCCGTCTACCTGACCGTCCGTCACAGGTCAGTAACTTTTGAACCGTAGGTAAATAATAGGCAAATAATTGAAATTGGTTTTCTTAGTCATTGTTGACTGTTATACATATAATTAAAAAAAAAGTTATGCATAGGCATTTAAATGGAGTTCTCACACAAAAAACTAAAATAGCGGCTACAGACTCACGCGAGAAGTCTCGCCGAGAAGTCTTGCCGAGTAATTACGCGAGAACCGAGAAGCTATGCGACCTTCTGAAAGAAACCCCGAGAAACCCTTTTAAGCGGGCAAAAATACCGACACTGATCGGAGAACAGACGAGCGCGAGAACGAGACGGCGAGAAAGCGATCACATTCACGCTTCTCGGGTGTTCTCGGGGGTTCTCGGCGTGAGTTTGGAGGCGCTATAAAAAATGTAGTTATAAAATATTGTACTATCCGTCTACACCAGCCAGACTATGGTACGGTACCGTTGCTATGCGCGTCCAACTTGGCCAGTAACCGTTTCTAACGATTTCAGAATTCGCAATTACCTAGTTACTTAAGGCTCACACGGCTATTATTCGATTCGGTTCAACGTATCCGTTTAGCATCCATCATAAACTTTTTGGATCATGTAAAGGATATATAGCATTCAGCTCTGCCAATGTAGGTAAGTAAAAAAAACCGGCCAATTGCGAGTCGGATTCACGCACCGCGAGAATTCCGCTTGAATTTGGCAAGTGAATATAAAATCAAGTGTTATCAGAATCAGAACCGTTCTCCTAAGCAAAATGTATGCGGTGTGAGGTCATTTTAATTAGACAGATTTATGGCATTGGTTTTACTATAAGAACTACCTTCATACCAAATTTTTACTTTCTAGGACAACTGGAATTACCCTATAGGTTTTCATATGACGACACATTTTCTTAAGACTATTTTTTTGATTGCTTAAGATTTGATTATAAGATTGATTTTTTTCACAACTCTAAGGCACCGCAAACCTCAGTATTTGGTATTAATTTAAACTTTATACCATTACGTGTTCCTGAGAAAAAGGACAGACACACAGATGGATAACGAAGTGATCTCATATGGGTTTCTTTTCTTTTATAGGTACGAAACCCTAAAAATAGGTACTTTTGAATCAATAGAGGTATGAGAACGAGTGTGAGTGTGAACCGGGCCGTACAAAGTGCCGCCCCTTGCCACCATTATCCCGAGGCTCCATTAACTAATGGCAGGCCTTAATGGCGCTCGGCAAACACTGCCCAGAAGCTAGGCTGAACTTCGCTTGCACTTTTAAACAACGTCAACGTAGGGTGTGAAACGTTTAAGTCGTCCTCATTTTCGGCAAGGTCGTGTCACCTAATTAAATATGAGTAGGCTTCCTGTGACTTAAAAACGTCGTACCTACATACGTTTACGAGAGCCGCCGATGCTTTCATCTCAACAAGCAGCCCTATTGTGTTTTGATTTATTAACAACCATTTACGCCCACGTTTCTAATTATGTGGATTTTTTTACAACTAAGGTGAAAGGAAAAACGATTTATATCTTTTAAGCGAAGAACGAATGAATGAAAAATTGACAACTTAAATAGATATAAATAAACGACTCATAAATTCATCACTTATGAGTCAGTCTTATCTAAAAGACTCATGACATGAGTGGCCGCTATGAGCCTCATTCTTGTTTGATGCTAATAAACTTCGTATTTCCCAATTGCATCACATAGTCTACCAGTGCAGTAGTGCTCGTAGTATGCTTCTCGAAATATCTAATAACACCTAGTATAAATTTTCACATCACTTGAAAATAGTGAAAATTTTAGCTTTAAATACGAGTAGACTAAAACTCAATTAAAGTTATAATGAATTTTGTTCAGTAGTCGAAAAATTAAAGTTGAGCTGTAGGTAGTCTTATCGCAATACAGTTGAATGGTATTCGAGTAATTTGCTTTCAAAAATCGTCCCCTCTTCCCCAATTTTTACCCAACTGCAGTGAAGCCCAAAAGAAGGGTTACTGATATTGAATTCGTAATACTAGTGGAAACCAGAAAGTTACAACTCCAAATCATTGTGTTAACCAGTTAAAAAATTATTTTTATAGGTATTACATTCTTGGAAAAAATAATACTTCTAACTCTCTTGATTGGTATGTTCTTGTTCATAGATAGGATGTACAAAAAAAAATTGGGCCGCAGTAAATAATAAGTTTATATCCAATACTTACTTACTTCTGAAACGTGTAAATTTTTCTCTCTTCTTCATACCTAAATGTCTGTAGGAACACTGTCGTAACGAAGTTACTTAACAATATTTGCCGCCGTGCTTTAGCGCTAGTGCTTGTCTGAGAGCTAATCTGTGTTCTTTTCACGCTTAATTACTGAATACTTTTAGAAGAGCTTTTACTTGACTAGGGTCGATTTTTCAATCGTCAGATACGACCTATTCGACGAACAACGCTATGGGTATCTGTCAGTTAAGTGCTTATCTGAGGATTGAAAAATCGGCCCTAGCTCGGTTATAATGATAAAACCGATACTTACGAAATATCTGTCAATTCGCAAAATTGTTTTGGTTAAATTATAATTAAATTCAAGTACCTACCTAATTAATAGTTAGTTGACAGTTAAAACATTTAATTTTAGTTTTGGAAACCGAATTAATTTAAATTTTATTTCATTTTTAGTTGTTTTGGAATAATTAAATAGTTAGTCAATTGAGTTGTCAAATACCTAAGTAACGTAATAGTTTGCCTTAAAACGTACAAGTAGATATAAAACGTCGTTTCATTTTCTCTTCTTTCTATGGAACGTTCAAAAATAATTAAGCAGACCGATTTAATACTGATTACAATAAATGTACACTTTTGTGTTTGACAATGAAAGTTAATACGCAACGGAAGGTAAAGAAATCCATCAAATGATCCTGAAATGAAAAAGCTTCTTTTATTTAATAAAATAAACGATTTCTTTGCCAGCGTTTGCAGGTTTAACTTGGGGCTTCACCCATGTTGAGTAAGTGTGTCCCGTATCTCCCGGGACCGTGAATTTAACCGGGATAAAAATATCCCATGTCCATTTCCGAATATCAAGCTACCTCATTGAAATCGTTCTAGCGGTGTTTAGACGTAGGTATAAATGCTACGGGAAAGTTGTGCTTTTATTATAACATGAACTTGGTAGGGTATACCAGACTATGTGCCAGATTTTTAAAGGACATCATCAGAAAGTACCATCCGAATGAGGTGAAGAGTTAAAATACGAGTAGAAGATACTTAACTCAATTCCAATGTAGTTTTGTAGGAATGCGAGGATCTGTATGGATATCGAACCGTTGTGGTTTTAAAAAATTATTCCATATTTTGTCGTATTGACTCGAAATGATCACTCTTTGAATGTACAATCCTTAAGTACCTATACCTAAATATATTGAAATCGTTTAACTTACTCTTCCCATCGTCAATTGATGTACTTTCCTGAAAACCAAACCCACGCTAGCGACAGCTGACTAGAGAACGCAAGTGTTAAGAGTTTTTGAGGAATGGTTTCAAATTTTAAATTGCATTACTATTCGGTTACACCGAACTATCGTGTACCTATCTTTATATGCACACTCAAGAGATTAATTGGATTTTACAGCTTAGAATTCTTTAAGGAAAGCAACCCGCATTCATTGCTCTTAGCTATGTCTAGCTATATTTATAGAATATGTCTCTCTATGTGTAATAATCTTCGTAAGAATAAAAAAGCGGTACAATTAAATCTTTTCATTGAGCCATTCATAAGCCAGCAGACAGATTAGTGTGAAATTTGCATAAAGGTAGATAAAGGATGACATTGTAATCAATAGGCTATAAATTTCCCTGGCAATATCAGACAGGATTCAACCTCTAATGGAGACGTATCGACCGATTAACGGTTAGCTATTATTGTAGGTGATGTATGACATTTTATCTTTGTCTATTTCTGACTGAATTATGATAAATTATCGAGACTTAGCCATTTAGAGGCTGCGAAGGAATTGACGAAATATTGACTTGTAAAAGCTATGATTTTCATAAATAACGATTATAATCCATGGAATTCGCAAAGTTTTAATTGAAATACATTCATAGTTTCGATTATATGAATGTTATTTTTACTTAGAGCTCACCAACGTGTCATTTCCAGACAGAAAAAATAAAAAAATATTGCACGAAATCCCTTTCGACGAAAATACTTGATGACCATCCACAAAATCCTTTGACTAACCTAGTTTTTTTACCCTTTTTGTAGTCCTTGTGGTGGAAAATAACTCGAATCTTCGCGTCAAAGCTTCTGTTTTATTTATTTTTGAGTGTGAAATTAAACTAGCTTTTTCGCAATCAAGACGTTTTGTGCTGTCTTTGAATTGTTCCCCGAGAGCCCGCCGGCGAGCCAAGGACTACTTGAAATGCCCCAGATTCTGGTAAAAGAGAAACCTGATTTCACACAGGATTCGCAGATTAATTATTAAGTTATTTTCATACGTAAATCACGTCTTTATCCCTTACGGGGTAGACAAAGCCTAAGGTAAAGTAACCTAGGCTACGTGATTGTGGGCGTAAAGGTGGAAAGGGGAATCAAAATAGTGAGGGGTTGCTAGCCGCATCGCAACGCAATGGTTCCTAAGATTTTCGCTAATTCCCTCCATAGGCTTTTACCATCTGCGCAGGAAGAGAAGCAACTAGTATATTGTATGTTTTTTCTGTACTCCTAGACCAGCTTTGAAGAATTTTCTTTTTAACTTCCAATTTTGAGGAACCAAAGCCTCTAAGTAACTATTAGTTAAATCTACGTGCGAAAATTTCATGCAATTCATTCGGTAGTTTCCAAGATTGGCGTGAACAAATAGACACCCAGACAAACGGAGAAATACAAAAATCACTGGATTTTTATTCTGTCACTGCTTCTTAATAATAGAGTAGTTTTCAAATCTTTAAAATGACTTTTTTTTCTACTGTTTTATACACTAGTTTAACGTATGTTATGTGTACGATATAGATCTATATCTTTACTTTTTCCGTGACAAGCAATCAGTGTATCCATTCTGTGGGCCTTCGCCATACGGCACACAATGACATGACTGACTCGTCATTTGGTGACTGTTATCTGTTCATACTTTTGTATACCTACCGACTAAATATAATATGAGTGAAAATAATTATGCTTCTAATAGACAATGGAAATCGTACCTGAATGGATGCTTTAACACTCTTAGTTCTGGCACGCCTCGGTACACATATTTCAATCATGGAGATTAGTGAGAAAAACAATGTTGTAAGTTTTGATGGAGGTAAAACGAATAGGTAAATAAATTTAAAACTGTTATTATAATTTTTGAATTTACACGAAATCTTCAGTGCGCAAGTCCGACTCGCACTTGACAGGCTTTATTATTTTCATAGTAGCTTCACAAGTGTTTTTCCTTATTTCGTATATTAATGTTTATAATGAGATATTTTCCGAGCTAGAACTTGTGTAATTTATGTAATTTGTATTTATGTTTTATCTCTGCTCAGGTCTACCTAGCAGCTAGCAGTTAAAATTGTTTTCATCAATATCAGAATAATATAAGTATTTGACTTCAAATTTAATGACCGCTACTACTCCAAGTTAAGGTAAAATGACAGCGTTTCCGTTCGAGAAAACTTGTTTTAAATTCTTACTTACACCGAAAATAACTTTTTCCTAATTGTGGAAAAGTGAAATTACCGAGAAACACTTAGAATTTCCGTGACCCGCAGCCACTTAGCCGATCTTTTGTTACTTACATCTAAGTATCTTATAGATAGGTACATGCCAATCATTAAATTTAACAAGCGTAAAATTTTCTATCGTATGTATTTTATTGAAATCGTTATAGTCTAGTTTCCGTTTCCGTTTCTCTTAATTAAAATATATTTTTAATTTCACAAATCAACTGCACCAAAAACAACCAATTATCACATCAATGGTTCAGAACTTTTTACAATGCTGTTAAAAACATCCATAATTATTATTTCACTGAAAATAAATTAATAAAAATTGCAAATCAATAATAATAATAAATGTTTTTTTTTAGACAGCGGCTAAGGGCAGTTTTAACGGGTACAAACTTTGTGATGGGAAACTTGAGGTGCTTTTAGTTCTATAGAACAAATAGCACATTTTTTGTTTCAATAGTTCTACCATGGAACTGCTGGGAAAGAAAAATGTTAACAGTTCTATGACGTCACAGTTCCATAGAACAAATGGGAGGTACCCGTTTTTACTGAATAACGGACAATTAATTAAATTAATCTTGACAGTACCATCCGCGTTACTCCAAAATTATGGACTACCTTTGAACATGTAGTTAATTATAATCAGCGTACAGAATCATGTGGCCTTATGCCAATCGATATGGCCTTATGAAAAATAATTCTAGTCGTTTGAATTGTGCATGAACCAAGCTTGAAAGAGCGTGTGTTGCTGCCAGGTGGTAGTAAAACCAATCTAGTATTAATCCATCCAGATCATTGACACTTGTCCTCCGGTTTGTCATGGCGATCAGCAGCACAGATTGCAACGGCCGAGCCGCCGTGATTAACGATCACAGTATTATTGACAATGTGGCCCATCAATCACCGACCTGTTGCAGGCCGGGGTTAGTGCGGCCGCAGCTCTTGACCAATCGTCATTCAGAATGGTGGATTGCAAGACTGATAAACAACCCCTCGTTTGCATTAACGCCCCCTGTGCTACTCGTGATTAAGTCATTTGATTATATCGTACATAATTGACGTCTTTATCCCTAGACAGAGCCAAGGGTAACAATACCCAAAATATGATTCTCAGACTTTCACCTCGATGGGCTTTTACCATCTGTGCGGGAAGAGAAGCGGCTGATACATTCTATTTCTTTACTCCCAGACCAGCAGTTGCGACCACAAGAGTTATTCAGACTAGTTTATTAAACAATCAATGGACGTAACGTATGAGAGTGGTTACAATAGTCGTCCAAAACAAGTTTAATATCAAGACTAGAAAATAGACTGGAATGGTAATGTTATTTTTTTTGCAATACAAACTGTACTTTTTGTCTTACTCCGTCATGCACATTTGTATTCTCTCATGTCTATTTGTCAATATTTTTACAGCTCATAAACTGATGCTAAAACCCCAAGCTTTACCACATCTTGGTACATGTTCCAAATGTTCACCTTCTTTCAGTGGTCGATTCCACTTTAAGTTTGATACATAGGGTATGTACTTATGTATGTGGATAATTGTATGACAATGTAGTTAAGTTAGTAATAGGTTTATATTTTTTGATGATCTCTCTAAAAATCAGCAACTTTACAAGTACTTACGTCAATAGTTTTATAGTTCAACTACATAACCACTACTCCATCCAATTCACCATTCTTAGATAATATAGTCTTAAAATGACTATTCGCGATTGCGTAATCCTACACGTCCATAACAATCCATTATAGGTTTGACATGCGAGCCATTTGGAACTAATTTACAAGCCCCTATATAAGTGAGCACTTTATCGGATTACGATCCTGTCAAAACAGATATTTCACTAGGTAAGACTGTACCTAACCTACATGTTTGATATTGGGCAGAACGTGAGATAACTCGATTGAAACAGTTTTGTGCGAAATCGTAAGTGATTTGTGCGCGTATCTGTTGTCTCTGGGACCTTAGATAATCCAGTACAGTTAGTACAACGTGTCGTGTGTCGTGAAGGTGTCATCACATGACCAGAAAGAGTATTACGGAAATTGGTAACAGAGAGCTTGGTGAAGTGCCGCCACTTCAGAATCAGTCGATACAATTTTGCCTCCGGTACGATTGGCCTCGACCCTTAGTACTACTTATCAAATGATAAAATATTTTGAGTTCTGCTTGCTAATTGTTGGTTAAAATGAGCTATTGTTGCTTAAATTTGCTGCTCTTATAATTACCCGAAAATTAAAAATTCTGTTAACCATGTTTATTAATTAATTATCAATGTACCAGTTGCTTCTCTTCCCGCGCAGATGGTAAAACTCCATC